>JARYZH020000835.1:0-61419 GCA_030021035.2 Notholithocarpus densiflorus
ACTAAGGTATTACAATGGCTTGAAGTTGGAATTTTTTTTTTTTTTTTTCCAAATTTATGCAACGTATGTACAAGCCATGTGGTGTCACCCCAAAACCACCCCCACCCCCCCCAAAAAAAAAAATTTCCAATAAAAAAGAATAAATCAATGATCAAAGATAAACATTATTTCTTTACAAATTAATTCCTACCCTTTGCACTAGCCGAAGAGCTGCAATCCATAAACCTAAAAATGTGTTGTGCCATGTGGTACCATTAACAGCCTGCAGAGCCTTTACTAAACCTGCAACAGTAATTCTGGTTCAATAATGTTGCTAGAAGAACTTAAGTCTCATCCACTCCAGGTAAATCAAAGACTGAAAGCACTCATATACAAGAATTGACTCCTACCAGTAAGAGTTTCAACAGCACTAGTTGCTGCCACTTGTGATCCATCCATAGCATGTTCCAAAAACAAATCAATGGGGAGCCAAAGGGCAGACAAACTAGTTCCATGAACTTGATTAGCAGAAGATATCAGAGACCCAGAAGCCATAACTGCATGAAACTCTTGCCCCGACATTGTTTTGCATTCTCTAGATAGAAGTTGACGTGTGTCAGACGTCAACTGCAGAAGGGTCTCTGGAGTTATGCGTTTTGAATTCCTCAAGACCACTGATTTTGCGGAAAGCAGTTGCAATCGCTGAATGAAACCTCCCCAATGTGATGGCCTACAAAGGGAGAAATATTTATGTCTCAAGTACCTTATATTCAATAAATTTCTCAAAATTCTAACTGGCCACTCTGAATTTATTTAATCACATAACTGCACCAATGTTAGGCTTAGGTTGAACATGACAACCCACTCAATAAACTGCTTACTTTTCTCTTCTCTCTCACAAACAAAACACATTAACATTAAGATGCACAAGAAGTGAAGAGGAAATCACTAGCAAATATAAGTTCTTACATGTTTCGACGTGCCAAGTAAAGAATCCTTGAAGTCACTTTGTTCTGCAAAAACTCTCCAATTATCTCAATAGCCATTACGGTATTTACTTTCAGCAGTCCTTCATTGTGCTCTATTCTCTTCTCACTAAAGCCATCATGACCATCTATTTCCATATCTTGGGACCTCGTTGGCCATCTAGACTTCTTGTCTGGGGTAAGTTCCAACAACCCTTCATCATCCAAAGATGCATCAAGTAACTGCCATACAATTGAAAAGACAAATTCAACAAGAATTACCCCAGGTTCAGACACTTGAAGGCCATATATCTGGGAAAGATGAAGAACGTCATCAATGGATTTCATGATCCTGTAATTTCAATTAAAAGGTATTTTAGTACTTTATTAATCTATAGAAGAAAAAGTATCTGAAAGAACAAACATAAGAAAGACCACTCAAAACCAAGCTCAAGATAGGCTTTCAATATTTTCCTGTAGGTTTATGTGAACAAGAACAACTCTAACATTAACTGGTTTTTTTTTTTTTTTTCTTTCTTTCTATTAAGAGAAAACTTAAGGGGATAAGAAAGCCAAAGACATCTCATCCAAACAACGAAGGGCTTTGCCTTTGTTTGCCTTCAAGGATCCCTTGTTGGTGGTGGGGGGGCCAGTGGCTGCAACGGAATCTGAAAAATGGTACTTTTTAATGAAAATCTTCTGAAAATTTTTTTATTAAGATATAATAGAAGATAGACATGATTGTTAATTATCACTGAAGGTAGAAATTCAGTTTTAAAAATATTTTTACTATATTATAGTTCAAGCTAGCATCAAGCCATCAACAAAGAACTTATCAAGTACTGAGAAATATTACCGTAATAATAATAATAATAAATCATTATACTAATGCGTGCTTTATAGCACTATTTAATATAATTAGAGTTAATAGGGTATGGCTTAAAACTGTGAAGAACAGGCCTCTTAAGAAGCGTGTTTTTCATGAAAAACAAATATTAGTAGTACGTGACATTAGAAAACTGCCACTGCTGCATAAAGCAAGTCACCTTACTGGCAAACTAGCAATCTCTAACAACATTAGTCACAAAAATCTTTCTAATTTAACACTCCATCATGAAACATTAATTTTCTTTGTTGAACTTTTAAGCCAACATTATTTTTGGATATTGCAACATATAATGGGCCCAGTGACAGTACGTTTTGACTATAAAACTGAGCAAGAGATCATCAAGTCATCTCTGCACAACAAATTAAGGAAAAAAAAAAATTTGAACCTTACTTATGATAATTTGGACCACGGATTTGAGATGCAAATGACAACGCATGTCGCTTGAGGAGTTCCATATATAGTCTGTATGCTCCAGGCTGGTGCTGCCGATTTGGAATGACCCTGTATAAAAACAAGGTTTAAAGTGAAAAGATGCACATGGTCTGATGGGTGATCAGCAATGTTCTTAGGGGCAAAAATAAAGGACACAGTTTAAGTCTTCGACATACTATGACATAAGCCACAGCAATATCCCAGGAAAACAAAAAAATTCTAAATCAAAGAGTAGCACATAAGCAAACTCCGTTACCACCACTCCACAAATGATATTCAATGCCAGTCAATTACCAGATGGTACTACCAAGTAAACAAAGCACAATTGAAGAATAACTATATCCCAAAGATTGTTTCACAAGGAAAGCCCCCCACCCAAAAAAAAAAATGGCAATGATAAGGAAAACAATGTAACATACATATACAACACTTCTCAAATAAATAAATACATAAATCTTTGAAACAAAACCAAAATGTTGAAGAATTGAAGCCAGTGAAATTGGACTAAAATGGCATTTCCTCCTCCCATAAGAATGGATAGTGTAAAGTAATAGACTCATAGGTTCAAAACCCATTGGCTGTCTGTCTAACTTACTAACAAAAAAACGAAATTTATCAAGGCATAATTTGTGCAACATTACCTAATAAAAAATAAAAAATAAAACCTTTAAAAGACCATAAACTTCAATTACTTGCCCCCAAATATCCCAACTAGTTTCACATGCCCATACAATTCAAGCTTCATAATCTTCATACATGCACCCAATTAGGCAATTACACATAATCCTCTACGCACATACATACATTTAACACAAACATCTAAACATACAAACACAAATACATACATATTTAACACAGAGCCCATGCAAGACCCAACACAAGATGTAGAATGGAAACATGGTTCGAACTCAAAATCAACTGCTTTGATACCATAATAAATTCAAAAAGTATAGGCACTCGACATTTTCCACGACTTTTTTGCATAAATAAAAGTGATATCAGTAACTGACCCATGCGAGAAAAAAGTGACATTGTTCCAATTCCAACAACTTAAGGGTGTTTGGTACATAGACTTAAACAACAGTCTTTAGTTTTTAAATAACATTTCACAATTTTTTAAACACTTTTTCCTCCTCACATGTTTCTAAAAAATACAAACAACTTTACTAAAACCAAATGCCTAAAAACCGACTAAACAGTTAACTTTAGCCATTTTAACCATAATTCTAACAATTAAACAAGACATTTATGTATTTCACACCTAGTACAATACCTTAATCGTTAAGAATAAAAAAATAAAAAAAAATAAAAAAAAGTGGGAGTGAGAAAGTCACGTGACCTGGTGGAGAGGAGAGAGAGAACAAGCATAGGAGGAGCGATCTTAACAGTCAAAGCTTTCTCGAGGAACTTCCACGTGACAGGCACGTGATTAGCGAAGCAGATGTGAGAGACCAACAAGTGAGCCAACTCCACCGACGGCAGGACCACTCCGGCCGAGCTCAGGCTCGTGCTTAGCTGCACCGCCCAAAGCAGCGGGTCGCTGTTCTTTTCCTGTGCCGATTTCGTCAACTCCAACACTCCGTCCCATAGTCGCTGCCTCTGATGCGTGGCTTCACTCGCCTGTACACTCATCATCGACATCGAGTACTTGTAGATTCTTCTTCGTCGTCGTTGTTGCTTTTGTGGGTTTTTTGTCTATGGATTCATTGAGAAAAAACGGAGAGGAAATTAATAAATCACTGTATGTGTTTGTGTTTTTGACTGACAGAAACAAATAGCGAGAGAGAGAAATAGTCAGTCGTGGAGGGCGCGCTTGTAGGGATTCTTTATGCAAAAATACTTTGCGCGTTGTATTTGTTGACTGGTGGAATGACTTTTTTAAAGAGCAATATGGATGCGTGAGATGAGAGGATTAAAACAAAAAAAAAAAATTTAATTTAAAAAAAAAGTGTGTTGTTCTCTTCTCTTCTGTATTTTGATACCCCAAGTGTCTTATTCCTTAAGCTTTTTCTTTTACATTATGATTTTTGACCTAATCTAATTATACTCATTGGGTTAATGTCTAACGTGGTGTCCAAAAATATCTTAATCGGATTTTATGGTGTGTGAATCTCTCACAAGTTTATGAGGCCTACATGTGTGTGTGATCCACGTGGTGTGACTTGTGAGACACCTACTCTATGGCATTTTTTTTTTGGTTGTTATGGTATGGACTTTTGTTAAGGCAAGGGCTCCTTGGACACATGTGGAATGAACTCCATATGCAATAGCCCTTACATACTCAAGTGTAGACATGGCAAAACGGATCATAATTTTCTGACCCGACCCGACCTGACCCGAAAAATACTCGACCCGAACCCGATTTTTTTTACCCAAAGCAAAAATAAGTTGACCTGTGACTTGACCCGTGTTTTTTACAGGTCAACCCAACCCGACCCGCGACTCGACCCAAACTTGAACCATTTTTTAAAAACTTTTTTTTTTGGTAAAAAAAATAGTAAAATTAAGACAATATTAGTTTAATTGTTTATTGTGAGCTTTAAGGAAAGAATTGATACATTTACATAACTGTATGCAAATTAATTGAAAGATAAATGCATGTGGTTGAGCATTTTGTAATGAGTAAAGATTTTTAGATATCAAATAGCAAATATACATGCCAAGATAATCTGTAGAGTTAAAAATATAGATTTAAAATTGTAGACATGTGTGAGAAACATTCACAAGTGTGAAAATATTGAAGCCAAAGTATCAAATTAGCATAAATTATGAATGCTTAGAACTATTTTTTAACAATTTATGTCCAAAATAAACGGCTTTTCAAAATAAATTATGATATTTCCTAGAGTATGTGTTACTTAAAAATGATATGATATTCATAAAAAAGACCATGTATAAATAAGTAAGCAATCAAACTTTAATGTATATCTAAAATTGAAATAGAGTGCCAAACACAATTGATAATAGATTATAAAATTAATTTTTAAGATTGTAAATTTCTTATATGTTTTTATTCTTTATCAAATGAGTTATCCAATAAGTCATTTGTAATTTTGTTTTATGTTTTGGGATGTTGATATTGTGTAGAAATAAAACTTGTGTATTTGTTTTACTTATCTTTGTGTTATTTTGTTTTAGATAGCAATGTTAGGATTTGTATAATTTTAAAATTATTGAATAAGTATTAATAAGTTTATCTGAGTTCATTATTGATATAAGTGGTGAATTCAAAATAATGCATTTTACATCAAGTAATTTGTTGCATAACTTTCCAAATGGCAAATACATGTTGTTTTCTTTATAAAAATAAAAAATAAAAAATAATTCATGTGAAAAATACAGGTCAACCCAACCCGACCCGCAACCCGATTGACTCGAACCCGTTTTTAACCCGCTTAAAATGACCCATTTTTGACCCGTGACCCGTTTGACCCGCAACCCGATTGATCCGACCCGAACCCGACCGTTCCCGCCCGTTTTGCCATGTCTAGTCAAGTGAGAAAGTTTAGTATTTTGAGTGTGAAGAAATCTCCAAATAGGGGATTGAAACCCTATGATGTTTGGGTTTACAACTCATCATTGTGTGGCTCTTGAAGACTAAGACAACGGCGTACAGGTTTCAAGATATTTTTGGATTTTATAATTTTTTTTTATTTTAAAGTGTGTGGACCTTATAAGAGGAGTAAGAATTCCTCCCATAGGAGTAAATAATTTCTCCGTGTTTCAAGCTCTAAATATTATAGAATTTCTTCCCTTTCTTTGCTAATAATCTTCTTTCTTCATCCACATGTTCTGTTTACTCATTAGAGTCATTTCTTTAAAAAATTGGAAGTGTTTTATTCAGATGAAAAAGGAAAACGTAGGGCTAATTTTTTTTTGGGGTGGGGGGGGGGGGGGGGGGAATCAATGTTAAGGGACAAAAATTAGTTAACAAGTGTTTTTTTTTTTTTTTTTAGCTGGAGATGTTATATTTGGATGAAAAATGAATTATTAAAAAAAAAGCTAAATTTTAGGGAAAAAAGATGAACTTGAGGAAAAAGAAGCCTAAATTTTAGGAGTTCTCTTAGTTATTAGAGGTGTTTTATTCTGATCGAAAAGATATTTAAAAAAATGGGCTAAATTTTAGGGAAAAAAAATGAAAAAAACCTAAATTTTAGGAGTTCTCTTTTTTAATTCAAAACAATAGTAGCTATAAATGTTGTAGAAAACTTTTTGTTTTCAAATTTTTATTTGACATTGTTGTCCTTATTTCTGGTGTTGTAGAAAACGTGTGATTTCAATTTTTTATTTGACATTGTTGTCCCTATTTCTAAGAGAAGTCATTGTTTATTAGTAAGGGTATTTTTTGAATCACATAAAAGTTCAGTTCAATAAAGGGAATTTTTTGGAAAATGGTGTGATATTATTGACCCTAATACTAAAATATTTGTAGGAAAAGTCATTGTTTACTAGTGAGGATATTTTCAAACTTGAAAAATGTTCAGATCAAATAGGAGAATCATGTTATAAATAGTATAGTTAAACAACCCAACATATTAATTTATCTACAACCTCTCTCCTTCTCTAACTCATGAATTAAGGGCACATTTGGTAGATTGTAATAAACACTGTAATGTAATAGATATTCTTATGACATAACTATTCGGTTGTTTGGTTATGTTTTTATTACAATGAATAATTATTCCTTATGAATAGTTATTCTTCAAAATGAGGAATAACTATTCCTTATCAAAAGTACTGAATATCTATTCATTTACCTTTTGTAATAACTTTTTAAAAAAATTTCCTAAAAAGCCATTAGTTACCACATCTTCAAAAGGAAAGAAAATAAATTTTCCTTCTTGTTAATTATTAGTTCTATTTTGAACACCCTAAAATAAGTGTATTTTAGGAAATTTGACTTAAAAATGATTTAATTACACCTTCTTTTTGTACTCTACTAAATTGTGGGTGCATATTAAGGATTCTATTCCTAAATGGTTACCAAACTAATGAATAGTAATACTTATTACATTCCAACTTAATGTATTCCTTGTAATACTTATTCCTATTCTCATATAATAATTATTACAGTATACCAAACGTGCCCTAAATATTAGTAGCAACATGCTATAGTGGTTAGTGGTTTGCTACTGGTAGCAGAGCACTATAATATGTTGCTAAATTTTATTTTTTTTAGCTTTAGCACCTTTGATATAGCATGTATTTTGGTATTTGAAATACTAAAAATAATTTTTTTTTTAGCAGTTTTAGCACATTTGATATAAATGCTCTTAGGGATGTAACAAAATGGGTAGGTTGGCCCCCTCTACCCATTTTTGTTTATCAAAAAATAATTGTCCAAACATCCGCATTTTATAATTTAACCACGAACTATCAATTAAGGCAGATGCAATGCCCCTAAGGGATATATCCGTACACTCACAATTCGATGGGTAGCACATTTTCATACATACACTAGATAGAAAGCACAAGTTCAAACATCCACATTTGGATTGGTAGTATAATTACTAAACTATTTGACACTTCATTTTTTCATAAATACATAAATTTCACCTAGTAACAATAGGTAATGTCAACAATTATGAAAAATGTTATATCCTGACTTTTTGCTAAGAATTTTTATTATTGTATTATTTAAAGTATAGCACATGCCCATATATCCACATATTTTGAGAATCAAATATAACGTATGTAGGGTCCCGATTTATGGCCCAAACCCAAAGTGTATGGGATCTCGACTCAATAAGCCCAATACAATAAATTTGTAGAGAGGGGTCAAAGAGCTGGGCCCTAATGAGTTAAACAACGGCTGGTATTAAATTAAATGACCATCAGGCACAAATAAGAGATATTGATATCAATGGACTTTCAGTCCGACGAGATTAACAATTAGATGTACTGATCACAGCTGGATGCAGAGATAGTTTATATTGCTATAGTGTTCTCCCTCTATTTTTCCCATCCCCTTCTCGTGGAGGGTCTTTCACCTTATATAGCTCCCTTTGGATTATCTTAATCTTACACTTGTTGATCATCTGAACCCCTACTTGAGTGTCTGTCCTATCAGACACCCCCTTTAGCTTTCTGTGAATTGTGATAGCCAAGGCAGCACTGTTCAGAGGTCTTCTCCACATAAATGCAGCCAGAAAAGTAGCTGCAATGCATTTAATGCGGTGCCAGCAGCTTTTCCTTAGATATTTTTGGGCTTCTTTCCTCCTTAGGTGTTCAGGAGGCACGTTCCTGCCGTGGGAGCTTCTTGAAAGAATACTCTAACTACTGGAATACGTGTTTGGACTGCATACGTCATATCCAAGGAGGAATTCCTCCTCGGACCACCTTCCCTTTGTTCCTTACTCACGAGACGTTGAATTGGAACTCTTAACGACTATTTGCCCCTCATCAGATCATTCAGCATCCTCGGACAAAACCCAAGGCCCAACTTACTATTTTAAGCCTTTATCCCCACAATAGCCCCTCAAAATTTCGATTTTTCCCTTTCATCCGAGGAGAAAAAATGGGGTTTTGATTTCTAAGGGGTGAGACCAACTGATTCTTTGATTTACACGTGCAGGAGTGCGGTTTTACGTGCCTCATAATTGCTGCTGACGCTTCGTAGTCTACGAGGCATCATTAATTGCTTCAGGCGGCGTTATGTTCCCCGCATCTGATGGTGAGGCGCCAATCCGACGACTAATCTCTTCCCTAGAAGTTTGCGCGAGGGTATTCCCACTTATCTTCTCCCTCTATATAAAGCCTTGAGGGAACCCATTTTCCTTTTTCCTTTAGAAAATCTTCAAATGCTTCAGAGAATTTTAGCGCCTCATCTCATAAAACGCTTTATACTCTTGAGTCTCCATAGCCATTTCCTATAAGAAGTCTTCGAAAATTTTCTGAAAGTTTCAAAGATTAACATACGTGTTCCCGTAAGTTTTTATCTGTTATACTCTCCTTTTTCTTCTTGGCCTTTCCGTTTGTTTAGATGGGTAGGTTCAAGCACTTAGTAGACTCACCGGCCGGTATGGAGGGCTTTAGGGCTAAGTATCACATCCCACAAGGGGTGGTTTTAGAATATTGTCCCCCGGACCGAGTAATAATTGACAAGGAAGTGGGTCGAGTCGTCATTCCCATGATTGCCTTCATAGAGGGAGGAATGACACTTCTCATGAGTAGGATAACTAGGGATTATTTGACTAACCACAGATTGACCCCTTACCAGTGCGCCCCTAACCTATATAGGGTATTGGGCTGCGTAGACACTCTCAACGAGCAACTGGGCTTAGGGCTCACGTGGCACGATGTGGTTCACATGTACGAGTGCCATAAGCTTGCCGGCGCGGGATACTACCTCAAGTCCTTGTCCGAGGTCGTCAGGCTGATATCCTGTCTCCCCAAGTCTAATAAGGGCATGAAAGATGACTACCTGATTGTCTCAGGGGAGTGAAGCGACGGTCTTCATTGTCCAACTTGGGCAGGAGATCCAGGTGGGGTACCTTTAGGATCAGTCCCTCTGGAAGGGGATTTAGCCTTTTTAGCTCTATTCCTTTTTACTTTTGACATTCCATCTTCTTTTGGTGATAATTTCTATCAGTCTGACCATGGTCTCCTTCTCGAATGTTTCTGTAGATAAAAGTCACGTCGCTCCGAGGCTCAGTTTTACCAACGTTTAGGCCCTCAATTATCTTCTGAGGTCAGAGATTTTTGTGAGTGAAGACGGACAGCTGCAGGCCGCTCATCTAATTTTGTATTACGAGCCATTGTCTCGCATCTTCCAGGACACAGGCCAAGCAATAAGGGCTAAAAGTTCCAGATTGGCTCGAATTGACGTCTCCAAGCCAGGTTTCTTGGCTCGGAGGGATCTTCCCCCAGTTGCACCGCCACTTCGACAGATTCTTCCTGAAGTAGCGGCAATACCTAAAGAGGAAATTGCCTCGTCTCGTTTATCACTAGAGGAGGAGATAGATAAATTCCATTTTGAGGAAGAAAATAATCCAAGAGCTACTCCCATCAACATCTCGGACGCCGAGGGTGAATCAGATAGGAATTCTGGTGTTCGTACCCCAATTCTAGTGATCGCTCGACTAGATAGCTCCTCCGAAGAAGATGAAGATTATATGGCGCTGAACAAGGGCAACAAGAGTTTGAGGGAGCTCATGGCTTCCAGGGGCAAGGAGTCAACCTCGAAAGAAGTCTCTAAGTCCCAAGTTCCCTCCAATCTTCCCCCTCCTCCTCCTCAGATCCCGACCGACCTCGACCTGAAGCCAATTGTTGACCTGAAGAAGAAAATGCCTATTGAGGAGCTCGAGAAAGGCGAGGTAGGTCCTCGAAAGGGGACAAAGCATCAGAAAGTGGTCCAAGAACCTCGGGACAAGAGGTCCCAATCTGTGGATAGTCGGGAAGAACAGAATAGGGTTAATGTGCGTATGACATAGCATACATGGAGTCCCCGACTTAAAGTGGATGGGACTCCAATTCCTTGGAACACCTCGGTCCGAGAATTTTAGAAGGGCTGAGCCAGATATATAGCTGAAGCCCTGGAGCAGCCTTTACTCCTCCCAAAGGACATGGAAGCTTACAAGCACTTCACGCAGAACGATCTCTTTCTGTCCCTAAAGAGGGACCTTGTTATGGTAAGCAGTCTACGTACTCATGAATTTAGGCGCTAAATCGTGTTTTTGTTCTTTTCTTTTCTTTTTTTTTTCTTTTTTTTTTTTTAACTTTCGTTATTTTTCTGTGGTCTTTTGGGGCAGATAACTCAACAAGATTTCGTGGCCGAGGAGTGGTATCGTGACGCTCGTAAACAGGCCGAGGCTGAGGCCCTCACTCGTGCTGACGTTGAGAAATCATTGGGGGCTATCAAACAGGAGCAAACTGAGCTGTCCAAGAAGTTAAAGGAGGTGAACCAAGCTCGCTTAAGTGCTGAGGCCGGTTTGAAAACTATAGAAAGGCAAGCTGAGGATCAACGGCAGAAACTGCACTTGACTGAGATAGTCCTGGCCAGTCAGAGACAGTTGGTCCTAGATCTTAGGACCGAGTTGCAAAGGGCCAAGGACACATTTCAACTAGCCAAGGAGGCAGCCAAGGCTGAGAAACAGTTTTCTTATCAGCTTAGCGTGGAGGAGACGCAGAAAAGGCTTGCTGAAGAGCTCTCAGAGTTGTGTAGGGACTACTGCAACGTGACATAGGATAGGGCCCTTAGCATTGCAGGAGTCCCTGTGGACTCTATCTGGAGGCAGCTCGGGAGTATTTATTATCATCCGGATATCCGTGAAGTCCCCGGAGCTGTTTCTTCTCCTCCTACTCCTGTTCCAGAAGAGTCCACGCAGGCACCTGCTATCTAAGAGTCTCTTCCTCTCCCCGAGGCTTCCAAGTTACCCAGCCAAGTTGGTGATCAAGGCTAAGGAGCAGGGGTAGAGAAGGAAAAGGGTAAGAGCAAGGGGAAAAAGCTCTCCGCAGAAGCCAAATGTGCTGTCAGGGATAGTGAAGCTGCAGCCAAGGCAAAGGAAGCAGAGGCCGAGACTTAGGAAGTTGACCCCAAGGCCAAGGATGCTCCTACTTCCCAGCTGAGCCAGAAGGAAGATCCTTCTGCTCCTCATGCTGAAGCTTAGCCCTTAGGATTCCTTTTCTAGTCCCTTTTGTAGTAGTTTTTTTTTTTAAATGACACTTATGTCAATGCGTACAATGTACTTTCTTTATCACTTAATGAGAATGTTCTTCATTTCATCTTTTGTTCTTTTGCCTTATGTAATTTAAATTTTATTATTTTTATACATAGCATTGAACTGTCGTTACTGTGCCTTCAATGAAGGCCAGCAATAATATGGTGCTTAATAGTATAAGTAATTTGATTAAGTGCCAGGAGCAAAATGGTGTATTAGGTATTTGTATTGTGAATTGAATCTTATGTAATGAAGGTTGATATTGATAGACTTATATCCTGTGAGGAAAAATAAAAGAGGCAGACTACATGCATCTTGCTCACCACTAATGCAAATAGGTATAAGTTCAAATCTGCTTAAAGATTTCAAGTCGAGGACGTAAACATAACCTTGGATCTGCTCTGACCTTAGGTTCTGTTTATACGCTAGTATAGATACCTTTGAGTATTAATTTCCCTTCAGCCTGTTGTCCGAGGAGCCATGCAGGACTTAAGTTATGTTTAGTAATTGAATAGATGACAGAAGTAATTAATTTCCCCCAAGCCTGTGGTCTAGAGAGCCATGCAGGACTTAGATTCTGTTTAATACTTGAATATATGACAGAAGTAATTAATTTCTCCTAAGCCTGTGGTCCGAGGAGCCATGCAGGACTTAGGTTCTGTTTAATACTTGAATATATGACAAAAGTAATTAATTTCCCCTAAGCCTGTGGTCCAGGGAGCGATGCAGGACTTAGGTTCTCTTTAATACTTGAATATATGACGGAAGTAATTAATTTCCCCTAAGCCTATGGTCTAGGGAGCCATGCAGGACTTAGGTTCTATTTAATACTTGAATATATGACAGAAATAATTAATTTCCCCTAAGCCTGTGGTCCAATGAGCCATGCAGGACTTAGGTTCTGTTTAATACTTGAATATTTGCCAGAAGTAATTAATTTCCCCTAAGCCCGTGGTCCGAGAAGCCATGCAGGACTTAGGTTCTGTTTAATACTTGAATATATGACAGAAGTAATTAATTTCCCCTAAGCCTGTGGTCCGAGGAGCCATGCAGGACTTAGGTTCTGTTTAATACTTGAATATTTGCCAGAAGTAATTAATTTCCCCTAAACCTATGGTCCGAGGAGCCATGCAAGACTTAGGTTCTATTTAATACTTGAATATATGATAGAAGTAATTAATTTCCCTTAAGCCTGTGATCCGAGGAGCCATGCAAGACTTAGGTTCTGCTTAATACTTGAATATATGACAGAAGTAATTAATTTCCCCTAAACCTGTGGTCCAGGGAGCCATGCAGGACTTAGGTTCTGTTTAATACTTGAATATATGACAGAAGTAATTAATTTCCCCTAAGCCTGTGGTCTAGGGAGCCATGCAGGACTTAGGTTCTGTTTAATACTTGAATATTTGCCAGAAGTAATTAATTTCCCCTAAACCCATGGTCTGAGGAGCCATGCAGGACTTAGGTTCTGTTTAATACTTGAATATATGACAGAATTAATTAATTTCCTCTAAGCTTGTGGTCCGAGGAGCCATGCAAGACTTAAGTTCTATTTAATACTTGAATATATGACAGAAGTAATTAATTTCCCCTAAGCCTGTGGTCCAAGGAGCCATGCAGGACTTAGGTTATGTTTAATACTTGAATATATGACAAAAGTAATTAATTTCCCCTAAGCCTGTGGTCCAGGGAGCCATGCAGGACTTAGGTTCTATTTAATACTTGAATCGATTGAGCGACAGGAAGCACGATGCCTTTACACAACAAAAGAACTTATTGATAAAGGAAATTTTCATTAATAATAGTACATTTTCAGGTTATTTACATTCCAAGGGCGTGGTATTACATGCTCATCTAAATCTTCTAGAAAATATGCCCCTATACCTACCACTGAGGTGATGCGATATGATCCTTCTCAATTGGGTCCTAACTTTCCCCATGCTGGGTTTTTTGCAGTGCCAGAACTTTTCTCAACACCAAGTCACCAAGCACTAGTGGCCTTAGCTTCACTGGCATCATAACCTTGCTTGAGTTTGTGTTGGTAGTACGCCAATTGGACCATTGCACTCTCTCTTCTTTCTTCAATAAGATCTAAGCTCTTTTCCAAGTAACTCATTGTTGCTACTTGAACTGAATGAGCTGGTCTTTAGCGTTGGAAAGCCTATTTCTAAAGGAATAACAGTCTCGGCTCCGTAAGTCATCGAAAAGGGAGTCTCCCCTATTGATCTGCGAGGTGTGGTTCGATACGCCCACAGGACATGTGGCAGTTCTTCCACCTATCTTCCCTCCGCGTCATCTAACCTCTTCTTAAGTTCGTTCACTATGACTTTGTTAACGGCATCGGCTTGCCTATTCCCTTGGGGATAAGCTGGGGTAGAATATCTATTCGTAATTCCCAATTCATAGCAGTATCTCCTAAAGGCCTTACTATTAAACTGAAGACCATTGTCCGAGATAAGAGTGTGAGGGACCCCGAACCGGGTAACAATGTTCTTCTAGACAAATTTCTTAGTGTCCACATCTCTGATGTTCGCTAAAGGTTCAGCTTCAACCCATTTAGTAAAATAGTTGGTGCCGACCATCAGATATCTCTTGTTCCCTGCTGCCTTGGTAAAGGGCCCGACAATATCCAAACCCCATTGAACAAATGGCCAAGGGCTGGTCAACGGATTGAGGATCTCTCTTGGTTGATGTATGTTTGACGCAAATCTTTGGCATTGGTCACACTTCTTCACATATTCGTGTGCTTCTTTCTGCATGTTTGGCCACCAGTAGCCATGCATGATGGCCCTATGAGATAAAGACCTGCCTCCTATGTGGCTTCCACAAATCCCTTCGTGTAACTCCTCCAGGATTAGTTCTGAGGCCTCAGGGTGTACGCAGAGCAAGTATGGTCCAGAAAAGGAGCGTTTATACAACTTCTGGTCCTCGGATAACCAGAACCGAGAGGCTTTTCTCCAAATCTTGTCAGCCTCGGTCTTCTCCTCAAGCAAGATGTCATCCTTCAAAAACAGTACTAGAGGGTCCATCCAGCTAGGTCCTACCCTAACTTGGTGGACATGGATCACTTCTCTCTTCGTCACTAAGGGTTTGCATAAGTCTTCTACAAGGATGACTCGAGGTAAACTTTGAGCCGAGAAGGTGGCAAGCGTGGCCAAGGAGTCGGCATGTGTGTTTCCACTTCTCGGGGTATGCAGTAAGTTAAAGAATCGAAACGTGACTATAGGAGCTTAACTTGGCTTAGATATCCTTGCATTCTTTCATCTCTTACTTCTAATTCTCCATTCACCTGGCCAACGACCAGTCTTGAGTCCGAGAACATGTTTACTACTCTTCCGCCCAGTTTTTGAACCATGGACATCCCCTCCAGTAGGGCCTCATATTCGGCCTCATTATTTGTGGCCGAGAAGCCCAGTCTTAGTGACTTTTCGATGGTAATGCTTTCAGGGGAAACCAGAACTAGCCCCACTCCAGAGCCCCTTTGGTTCGCTGACCCATCAACATATACTTTCCAGGATGCAAGTCCTTGTAGAGAGATTGTGCCAACCAATTTTCCATCCATGTCTCGTGTCTCCATTACTTCTTCTAATGAGGGTTCAGCGAATTCAGCCACCAAATCTGCGAGGACTTGGCCCTTAACGGAGGTACGGGGCATGTACCTGATGTTAAAAGCTCCAAGAATCGTGCCCCACTTAGCAATTCTCCCCGTGTAATCAGCACTCCGAAGTATGGATTTGAGCGGAAGTTGGGTTAGGACGATAACTGTGTGCGCTTGGAAGTAATGGGGAAGCTTTCGTGTAGCTTAAACCACCGCTAAGATGGTCTTCTCTAGTGGTAAATAATGAATCTCAGCTTCATACAATGATTTGCTCACGTAATAAACTGGTCGCTGCACGTCGCTGTCCACTCGGATTAGTACTAGGCTTACTGCATGAGGGGCCACAGCAATGTAGGCGAACAAGACTTCATAGACCTCGGGACTGGACATGATCGGTGGCCAAGATAGATATTCTTTAAGTTGTTGGAAGGCCAAAGCACATTCCTCGGTCCACTCAAACCCCTTCCATTTATTCATCAAGAGGAAGAAGGGTCTGCACCTATCTGCCGACCGAGAAATAAAACGGTTTAGGGCAGCAATCATTCCGGTAAGCCTTTGGACCTCTTTGGGATTCCGGGGCAATTGCAGACTGTTGACAGCTCTGATTTGATCGGGACTGACCTCGATTCCCCTGTGGGTTATCATATAGCCCAAGAATTTGTCTGATCCTACCACAAATGAACATTTGGAAGCGTTGAGGCGCAACTTGTGTCTCCTCAGAACTTCAAAGATGTCTCCGAGGTTTTTCACGTGCTCAGACACCACCTTACTCTTTACTACCATGTCATCTATATAGACTTCAATGCTCTTGCCCAGTTGCGGCTCAAACATTCTGGTCATCATCATCTGGTAGGTGGACCCTGCGTTCTTCAAACCAAAAGGCATCACCTTGTAATGGTAGTTTCCAATGGAAGTGACAAAAGCTGTCTTTTCTTGGTCGTCTACGGCCAGTAGTATCTGATGATATCCTTGAAAGGTGTCTAAGAAGCTCATCCGAGAATGGCCCGCGGTCGCATCTACCAATTGATCTATCCGAGGCATAGGGAACGGATCTTTTGGCAGGCTTTATTTAGATCTGTGAAGTTTACACAGACTTGCCATTTTACGCTCTTCTTCTTTACCATTACAGTATTGGCCAACCATTCTGGGTAAAAAACTTCCTTGATAGCCCCTACTCTCTTAAGCTTCATCACTTCGTCCCTAACGACGTCAGCGTGCTCCTTCGACAGGCACCGAGGTGATTGCTTCTTGGGGGTAATGGATGGGTTAATATTTAGATGGTGGCAGATGAAGTTCAGATCAACCCCTGGGGCCTCGTAGGCATCTCACGCAAATACGTCCACATTTTCTCTGAGAAACCCAATTAGCTCTTCTCTCTCTTGAGGAGGTAGTTTCGAGCCGACTTGAAAGAACTTTTCCGGATCACTGCTAATAGCAACCATTTCTAGATCCTCGCATTTTGCTTCCTCAGTTGATCCATTATCCGATATTGCCGAGATTGTTGATTGCTATAAGCTCCTTTCAACGGAGGCTGAGGACTCATCATTGGGTCGGTGTGAGATGACAGCCACTATGCACTGTCTAGCCATGGACTGATTCCCCATAATCTCTTTAACTTGGGCCTCCGACAGATACTTCACCTTTTGGTGCAGGGTAGAAGAGACAGCTTCCAAGGCATGAAGCCAAGGTCTAGCCACAATAGCTGTGTAGGGTGAATAGGCGTCAACCACAATGAAATCCACCTCCACTACGCCCGAATCGGTTTGTATGGGCAGTCTAATCTGGCCTCTTGGAGTAACGGTCTTTCCCTCGAAACTTACCAGAGGGGAATCGTATGCCCTTAGGTCCTCAGGTTTTAAATTCAGCCCCTTGAACAGGTCGGGGTACATTACCTCCACAGCACTGCCCTGATCTACCAGCACTCTCTTCTCATCATATCCCCGTATCCTAGGTGTGACTACCAGAGCATCGTCATGGGGCTAGATGGTTCCAATCTTATCTTCGTCCGAGAAGCCCAGCACTGGTGGGGCTTCTTTCTTGGCTCTTTTTAACTCCCGATTGTCGTCCTCGGCGGATAGCCGAGCCACAAACATCACTCTGGAAGGACAAGAGCCGGTCCTTCCCGGAGCAGCGAGAATGACATTTATCGTGCCTATAGGAGATCTTAAGGAGGTGTCTCTCCGAGACTTCGGATTCGCTTGTCCTTGTTGACCACTGGTATGATGCAAGAGGTGCTTTAATTTTTTTTCTCGGACCAGCTGGTCCAAATGATTCCTTAAGTTCCTGTAGTCCTCGGTGGTGTGCCCCAGTTCTTGGTGGTATTGGCAATATAGGTTTTAGTTGCGCCTCATGGGATCTCCTGCCATCTTATTTGGCCATTTGAAGAATTACTTGTTTTTTATCTTCTCCAGAACCTGATGTACTGGCTCTCGGAACACAGCATTAACTACCTGCGCGTCAGCAGATCCGGATTGCCCTGCAAAGTTTCTCCTCAGTCGGTTATTATTATTAAATCAGTCTGATCTGAAGTCCCTCCTCTCCTGAGGGACAACCTTTGCTTTTCCTTTACCTAATTACTGGTCCTCTTCAACCCTTTTGTACTTACCGATCTGGTCCATAAGTTGGCGCAGGCTGGTGACGGGCTTTCCTGTTAGGGACTTTCTTAAACCATGCTCGGTTAGGAGGCCGCTCTTGAAAGTGCTGATGGCGACGTCATCAAAGTTACCCTCTATCTCATTGTACATCTCCCAGTATCTGTCCGAGTATGCTTTCAGGATTTCCCCTTCTCGCATGGACAAAGACAGTAGAGAATCCAAGGGCCAAGGAACCCTGCTACACGTGATGAAGCGGGAGCCAAAGGCCCGAGTGAGCTGCTTAAAGGAACCTATGGAGTTTGGCTTCAGGCCATCAAACCATCTCATCGCCACTAGTCCCAAGCTGGACGGAAATACCTTGCACATCAAAGCCTCGTCTTTGGAATGGACGGCCATCCTCTGATTAAACTGGCTTACATGGTCTACGGGGTCCGTTCGACCATTGTACATGGTGAATGTAGGTTGATGGAATCGCTGAGGGAGCTTAGCCCCTTCTATCTTGCATGTGAAGGGTGACTTAGAGATCCGATTCAAGGCCTTGCTCATGGCGTCATTTCCTAGGCCTTTACGAGACGGGCTTTTGTGTCTGCGTTTATGGTGGTGCTCTTCTTCATAAGAAAAGGTTTCACTTGGTGGAGTTCTTGACCTTTGCCTATAATTGTCACCCCCTTCATCATTAGAGGACGTATCAGAATTGGAAGGGGACCGCTTCCGTTGCGCACGACGTAGTTTCTTTTTTAAGTCATCAACCTCCTGCTGCAGGGCTTTATCATAGTCTTGCGTTTGGGACACGTGACTTCCCACTCTAGAATGGCTTCTGCTTGTATGAGTAGTATGCACACTACCTTCTCGATATCTCTCCCGATCCCTTTCCCGTTCAAGGTTAAAAAAATTGTCCTGCCGTTGGGAACCTACAGGCTCTGTTTGGTGTGGACCTGTTTGGTGTGGACCTGATCCCACCATGTTTAACCGTTGCACTCACTGGTGCACAAGTTCTTCCCACAGACGACGCCAATTGTAGGGTCCTGATTTGTGGCCCAAACCCAAAGTGTATGGGATTTCGGCCCAATGAGCCTAATACAATAAATTTGTAGAGAGTAGGTCAAAAAGCTGGGCCCTAATGAGTTGAACAACGGCTGGTATTAAATTAAATGACCATCAGGCACAAATAAGAGATACTGATATCAATGGACTTTCAGTCCGAGGAGGTTAACAATTAGATGTACTGATCACAGCTAGATGCAGAGACAGTTTATATTGCTATAGTGTTCTCCCTCTATTTTTCTCATCCCCTTCTCGTGGAGGGTCTTTCACCTTATATAGCTCCATTTGGATCATCTTGATCCTACACTTGTTGATCATCTGAAGCCCTACTTGACTACCTGTCCTATCAGACACCCCCTTTGACTTTCTGTGAATTGTGGTAGCCAAGACAGCACTGTTCAGAGGTCTTCTCCACATAAATGCGACCAGAAAAGTAGCTGCAATGCATTTAATGCAGTGGCAGCAGCTTTTCCTTAGATATTTTTGGGCTTCTTTCCTCCTTAGGTGTTCAGGAGGCACGTTCCCACCGTGGGAGCTTCTTGAAAGGATACTCTAACTACTGGAATACGTGTTTGGACTGCATACGTACCTTCCCTTAGTTCCTTACTCACGAGACGTTGAATTAGAACTCTTGACGACTATTTGCCCCTCCTCGGATCATTCAGCGTTCTCGGACAAAGCCCAAGGCCCAACTTACTATTTTAGGCCTTTATCCCCACAACGTATTATTATTTATATATATATATATATATATATTTATATGACCCCTTTTTTTTCTTAAATTTTGGTGAAGAGAAAATAATGTATAAAGAGTGATGCCTACGCAAATTAGAAATGTACATGCATAGCAGCATCTGAATTATCTATGTTGATGTTATTGTCAAGAATATGTTCCTATTAACAATAACCAAAAGTTAAACATTAATTAATTTCACTAATTTGTAGAATTGTATTCTCTAAAAAGAAAAGAATGCGTCTCAGCAACTATGATATTCTTTAGTGTTTTCAACTTTGTATAGGAACCGGCCAAGTGTATGTTTGTTGTTCTTTACCATTAGGTTAAGGCCTTTATAGGTGGCTTCATATTTGATTGAATCAATCTGATTTTGCATTTCCAACGACTCAAAATAAACACTTTCTAAAAAAATAACAATAAAAATCTTGTTTTGTCGAAACCAAACAATGGTGCTCCATAGAAAATTTTAATGGGGTGTAATTGAAAGCCATAGTTAGTACCCTGCCTCATTTGGTTGTGGCCATGGTAAAGATTGGGCATGGGGTGGTTGATCTTGGCCGTGAAATTGGATGGCCAAGTTTGGTTGTGGGTGGCTCATTTTGGCGATAGGTGGTCAATTCGTCGTTGGGGGCTAATCTAGGCTGTGGGTTGGCAAACTTGGCTATATTGGGTGGGCGATCTAGGACGTTGAGTGGTTGATCTTGATTGTAAATGGCTGATATTGACTGTTTGATATATTTATGATTAAAATTGAATAAAGAAATAGAATAGAGAACAAAATAAAAGGATCAAATGCAAATGGATTTGAAAAATAGGCTAGTTAAAATAGAAATAAATAAATAAAGAGTTTTATTAACTGCAAATTAGTTCATTTGTAAAGAGTCTCATGTGAATGTGCTCTAAAGGCTTTTTTTTTTTTTTTTGCTGAATTGCTCTAAAGGCATTAAACCGCAATGAACAACAATGAACATCCATATGGTATTTGATATCTAATCTAATTTCCTTGAAAAGCATTCATTAATTAATTTTTTTTTTTTTTTTTTTGGATTGCCCTACTTTTATTGTACTTCCCACAATTCATAGTTTTTTTTTTTTGTTTTATCTAAGGTCCATATTTTAATTAGTTTTTTTATTATAAAAGAATCAGTATTTTAATTTATTTAAAAATTATGCAATTTGGGTCCTATAGCTGCCATTTCGCAATCCTAGATTGTGCACTCTGCACACATGGTCAAATCCCTTTCCCGTCCTCCCATCAAAAAAAAAAAAAAAAAAATCACTTTCCCATCCTCAGCCTGCATTTCACACACGTTTATTTGTTTTTCTTTTTCTTTTTCTTTTTCTTTTTCTTTTTTTTCTTTTTTTTTCTTTTTTTTTAACACACGTTTATTTGCTTTAGACTTATGTGCCGGCAGTTACCTTTCATGCTGGCTAATGGCTATTTCTCTCTGCCAAGTAGAGTTGCCTGCATGGCAGGCTAAGAAGCACGGGTGCGGATTCGGGTACAGGTGTAGGTGCAACGCAATGATTTGGTAATTTTTTAAAAAGTAAGATATGAGTACAGTGGGATATGTTTATTAATAAATTATTAAAAATATTTTTATTTATATTTTTTATATATTGCTAAGCATATTTTTTCGTATAATGGTAAACATATACCAATTTAAGAGTAATAGTAAATAATAAAGTGAATACTGAATACATAAGTACATAACCATTCCATGAAGTGAGCTTGGATCAGTGAGCTTGAGGAGAGATGAAGGGATTGATTCGTGGGTTTGAGAGAGAGAGAGAGAGAGAACACTTAGAACAAAGAGAGTGAGATGCGTTTTAGGGTTTTTTTTCCCCCCTTTTAAATAGAGTGAAACTGTGCCTTTTATCATGTGTTTTAACTTCTTCTTTTTTAAACACGTGTTTCGGCCCGAATCGGACCGATTTTGGGCTATTTCGGCCTAAATTGAAAATCATAAAAAAAAAAGAAGAAGAAGAAGCAGAAGAGAGAGACTGAAGAAGAAGAAGAGAGAGACTCGCGTCAGACACACGTGCAGCCGCATCGACGGCCGCACGCAGCATCCATACGAGCTATTTGGTGCAGGTACGCCACTCCTGGAAGCGCACCCGTGCTTCCTAGTTGGTATGTCCCAGCTGCAATTATAAATAATTGAAACTCCACAAAGTTTAAATAGAAAAGAAAGTCTAGGGATAATTTTTTTTGTTAAATTTTTTGTCACAGTGGTCTATTGTAAGTGATGGAGAAAAAATGGTAGATCTATGTCAAAGTGATTATCTATTACTAAATCAACCACTTCTACAAATTGTCATAAAAGTTGTGACAAATGATGTGGTCCTAGAAGAACTATAGAGAACCACCAAGAAGGAAATAGAAACACCAAACCCTAGCAATAAAACCCCATCACAGCACAACACAAGCAACTCAGCTATACACACAAACCAAACCCTACACTTCTACCCTTTCGGGTTAAGGCAATGAAACTATGAGTTGAAAATATTATTCGTTTCAAAATTGCATGGATGCATCTCTAATTCTTTGTTGTCGGTGTAAGTTATGGATATTCTATCTTTTAGTATATTGATTTGTCAACTTTAGCAATGCATATATCACATACAGAAAAAATTATATCAATCACAAGTAACATTGAGTGATTTCAAGTTCTTGAAATAAATTGATCCATTATTTCCATTTGCCAGTTCCTTAAGAAAGATATATCCGTATCTTTAAAAACAATGTAAGAAAAAACCAATGAGCCACCAACTTAAATATATTGGGGGTTTAGAAGCATCCAAAGCAAATTGCTTAACAAAAAAATCTGACTTAAACATCCTTAATTTGTTATTAACACATCACTAAAACTACTTGAGATCATGTCATTGTCTATATAACACAAAACACACATGTTTGCAAATTCCAAGGCATATAACAAAGAGGAATAAATCTAGAGTCACACAATTTTTCCTAGCAAATGAAAGTAATGTTGCTCTATTTATATTATCATGTAATTATGAAAAAAATTGTAAAAGGTACTCAAAAATATACAAATTAATATGAAGTTAAGTTTGTAATTATATTCCAACTTCATAATTACAAGAACTGTATGTTTGTAACTTCATCTCAAATGTTTTTGAATGAACAAAAAAAAAAGGCGTAATGAAAAGTCTAATAAAATTAAAAGACAATATACTTAGAATTTATTTAGCTTTGTTAAGAAAAACCCAAAGCCAAGCAAAGCACTGCAGCAACAGCTCACATTATAGAACAACCTTTAGTGTTATCATCACTAAAATAGTGGAAGATGGAGTTGCCAACTGGTGCATCCCTAGTATAGCAAGAACCATACGGAGGTAATGGTGGCGCCACCCTTGGTTGTTGCATCATTGGCCTATACTGATGATCATAATAAGCCGCTGGTGGAGGTGGAGGTGGCCTTGCATACATCCCTTGTTGATGGTGATATCCTTGATACCCATATGGTGGCATTGCTGGATACCCATATGGTGGTCTTGCAAGTGGTGGCATTGCTGAATACCCATATGGTGGCCTTGGCGGTGGTGGCCTTGGTAGACCATAGCCATACCCTTTGGTTGCATCACGTAGAGGAGTGCCTCTAGTCTCTCTCCTGCCATTCACATGGTGATGGTGTAGAGGAGTGCCTCTAGTCTCTCTCTTGCCATTCACATTGTGATCGTGTAGAGGAGTACCTCTAGTCTCTCTCTGGTCATTCACATTGTGATGGTGTTGATGATGCCCATTTGGTCCATGGTCGTGCCTAGGCTTTGTTTTATGATTATTATGATGAGCATATTCACAATTTTCATCATGCAAATCATCACTATCATCATCTTCATCGTCGTCGTCGTCATCAAGATTAGAATCAGAATTAGCAATATGATTATTATGTATCTTAGTGAATAAGTGGTTAAGTTTCTCTTGTGCAACTGGGGGGTCCTTTTCATAGGACAAAAGCTCTGCCTTTCTTCCAATCTTTTTTATTGCCTCTACAACTTTGGTTGGTTCTATGTTACCAGTAACTTTAACCAGCCCTTGCTTTACATCAATATAGATAGAACTCACTCCTATGTCACCATAAAAAATGAGAACAATACTATTATAAGTAAAAATAAAATATAAACTAGTTAAAGAATTATTTCATAGAAAATTGAATATATACCATAGACCTTTTGCAACTTTTTTCTCAGTTTCCCAGGACATGCTTTGCAACAATTAATATTCACTTTTAGCACACAAGCCTGCAAATAAAATCAAACATCATTCAAATAACAAATTACTGAAGTTTAAAAAAGATAAATGAATAGTATAGGGTATTTCTGTAACAAAATGGACGAGTATATATATACCGAACCAACAGGGCGGTTGGCTTCCATTGAAAAGAACTTCAAGATATGCCTCAAAAACCCTAACAGAGAGATTGATTGGTGAGAAAGAGAATTGTTTTGTAGATGACAAAGAAAAAGTTCACCAAAGAGAAATGTCTTCGCTGAATATAAATTCCTTGAAATATAGAGAGATATGCACAATCTATTACCCAAATGGAAAGATTTTTTGAAACCTAAATGGAAATATTTATCATTAATAAAAAGCAAAGCCAGAAATTTTCATAGATTGAACCACACTGTGGTCCTGGCTTTATTATTTCTCATGAGGAATTCAAGCATATAGTAGATTGTAATTATTAATAACCAATAACAATAATAGCACTTCATTAGTACTAAGTATTATCATCTTTGTTTCTCAAAAAAAAAAAAAAAAAGTATTATCATCTTTAAGACTAATAGTCATATCTGGCCCACAATAGGTGGGTGTTTGTAAATATAATTTTTTATTGTTATTTTTGGTAATTAATTTGTTTTATTATTTATTACAATTAATAAAAACACGTATAATATGGGGAGAAGGATAAGCTAAGCTACCATAATTTTTTCATCCACTATTTTGAATTACTATTTTTTTTTTTTATAAAAAATAAAAATACATGTATTAGTCTTAGGGTCATTAAAACACATTGACCTCTTTAGAAAGGGGTAGGGAGACCTTTGTATCTTTCACTGATTATAGTGTGTCAGTTTAACACAATGACCATATTACCCCATTCAAAAAATTGTCTCAATATATAGTTTCATATCAAAAGCAAGGGTATATGATAGTCTTCTTAACTCAACAGTTTCACTCCCTATTTTGACATGCTACTAACGGAACCCTAGTTGGAACATAAACACACGTACAAGAGTATAATCTTTCTTCTCACACAGCCACTCATCCAACCACATCAATCACAAAAAACCCCATCCATTGTAGGCATGCAAAACATTTTAGACAACAAAAACGCAAAAACAGATTGAAATTTGGCTACTATGAAACAGACCCACATACGAAATTGAAGAATTTAATCATTTTTGTGTTTGGAGGATGAATTTTTCTTTGTAAATATATAGAACAAAAAACCAATTTGCGATTAAAAAAAACAATATTGTTTTCCTTGTAAAAACTAAACTTTGTAATACGTAGCACTTGTACATGTAGTTATGAATAAACAATGAAATAAAAAGAAAACGAAGAGAGAATAATGAAAAAAAAAAAAAATTTGCACCTTCTTGGCTGGGATTGATCCGAGAAAACTTTGTTAGAGAGAAATCTGCAAGAGAGAAAAATTAGAAGAGAAAATGGGTTTTGCGAAAGACAAAGAAAGGTACTCATATTCATATATATAGAGAGAGATATCAGATATGCACAATATCATGTCAATATATTCTCGGAATGGAAATGATTTTTGGAGGAACACAAATGGAAATAATTGCTAATAATAAGCAAAACCAAACATTTTTGTGCGGGCAAGTTAAGGAATTAAGTTAAGGGAAAAAAATGGGGCTTAACGAAGGAGAAATTAAATTTATAGTGTGAATCTAAAAACCAAAATGGATAATTAAAAATTAAACCTCAAATAAATCAATGTGAAAATTTATTATGAGCTGCACCGTCCACAACAGCCTGTTCCTCTCTTGCGCTACCTTCATCAGCTCCAACACACCATCCCATAGTGGTGGCGTGCCCTCACTCGCCTTTCCAGTCACCGCCATTCAGATTCTTCTTAGTTCTTTTTTTTTTTTTTTTTTTTTTCTCTTTTTAAGAAGAAATGTGAAGGAGAAGGTTTTTTGAGAAAAGAAAAGAAAGGAAAGGGAACAGATTATGGCGCATATTTAGGATTTTCAGTTTGTTGACTAAATATATAATTGGAATAAGACTTCTTTTTTGTCTATTTTTTATTATTTTCAAAATGATCCTTTGATGTCCTTCAAAATATAAATTATGCGGAAAAAAAAAGTATTTGACACTTGGTTAAATGAAAATTTAGAATAAAATAAATAACAAGAGATAAAATAGTCAGTTAAAAGAAAATTCTTATCTTCATACTACACATTTATTTAGTAGTATTATATAGTAAAAAATAAAAAATAATAATAAAAAGTTTCAAGCGGGCACATAATGCGTACATGAGACTAGTTTTCAACTTGGTTTTCGACATATTATAATACCACCACTACAAAAAGGTTGATTTTTTTTTTAAAGGGTCCAAACCCTTGAAAAAAGTATGAAGAATTCGTGAAAATATTATTTCGAGGGCTCTGATGACCCTTGATGGCTTCTGAAACAAACACCACCGAAAAAGAAATTTCAACAGCTTCATGACCCTTAAAACAAGTATTTTATCATAGTACTTTATACATATAATGGGTACGTAAAGTTTTTTATCATCGAATAAGAGATTAATATGAAAAAAAGATTTATCATAAATTTGAAGAATTTGCTTCTACATTTTTTTTTTTTTTTTTTTTGAGTAAAATTTGTTTGAAACAAAAACTTTCAAGAACTAATATTGAACTATATTGAATTCAATTATCATAAAAAAGAAATGCATCTAAATTCCAGTTTAGGATTATTGTAAAAATGTATGGTTTTATTATAAAAATTTTAGCTGTAAAGAACTTTAACTGAAAAACCGTTAAACGTTTCGTGTTTTGAAGTTCTTACATTCATATGATAATCAAATTGACTAATAGCTTTTAAACATGAGAGTAACACAACAGAACATTCTAAAACTGTCTGTTATTTTATTTTATTTTATAAATATTTATTTTTCTACTCTAAGTTGTCTTACATACATTTCTCAAAAAAAAAAAGTTGCCTTACATACATTTCACAGTTTCTATGAAAAACATAAATATATCTTATAAGAACTTTAGGGTAATTAAAATTTGCAAACATCCGGTTTTTCAAATCCAGCAATAAGATTCTCAAAAAATCCAGCAATAAAAACTTGTGATATAAATTATTACTAGATGTGATCTTAGGAAGTAAGAAGTGACTACTGAATTTATTAGGACATCCATCCATCTTATTGACAACTTCTGCAAGGGCAAAACTGCAGCTAAGTTCTGCGCCTTCTACAAATTACCCCAGAAAATTGTTCCAATTACTATTGAGAATTCTGGTGACCACTCCAAAGTACATTTGATGACTAACATAAACCTTTCTATAGAGAGGCCACATAGATTGTATAAATTAAATCACATAAAAATGAGAAAGATTAAGGACATCATCTTGGTTATCTTTCCCCTGCATTTGCAGATGTTGGAATTCAGCCCTGTACAAGGAGCATTTCAGTGGAAAAACAGAAATCTGTCAAGTGTTTACGACACCCTGTAGGAAAAAAAAATGTTAATTTACACAGCAAGTTCTTCATTTTTATTTTTTCTTGTGGAAAGTATCAAACAATATTAACACCCTAGTAAGATCCCTCCGAATATGTAGAACTCCTACTATAGCTCCAACACCAATCTATTCCTAAGAATGGGCTACTTTGAAACTATATTCCTCTCCAACCTCAATAAAATGTAAATAAAAAAAATGATAGCCTTCCATGCTCTGAGAAGATCAACAAGTCTGATAGATGAAAGCAATCAATTGCTATGGCTGTATTGCTTGGCTTGAGTCCAGACACCAACACTTATAGTTTGGTCTTGAAATTTCATAAAGCTCATCTGGGCTCATCTGCTCAAGTTCCTTAGCTCTTAGAGAATCAAATTTGCTGGTAACGTTTTGGGATTTGTAGGCATCAGTTGATATCTCACTAGCATCATTCGGATGATCTTGGGCACGCATTCTCTTGTACAATCTCATTGCAGACACACTATCTACATATGGATCATGAAAGCTTGTCTGGATATTGTACCTGAAAAATCAAAACATTGTGACCCTAAATATTAACTATAACACTCACAAAGTTCTACTTTTTCAAGCAAATAATAGTATCAATTCTATGTAAAGTGCATCATGGAGATCCCTAAACCAAATCATGGGTTCCTTATGAAGATTGCTATCATTCACATATAAATCAACTGTGCTCGATGAAGATTAAGTTGAATGAGTCAAGATTGATGTTTACCACAAGAAACATATTTCAGAGAGATAAAGAGACTCTTTCTTCATCCTTTCTTGAAGTCCCTTGTAATCTTCCAGATAAGATTATTTTTGTTCTTTCTACTTTGTATGGGGACAAATATGTTTAGAATAAAAAATAAAAATAAAAACAATTCCCAACAACAACATCAGCATTATGATAGCAACATCAAGTGTTCCATGGGGCAAATATGCCAAAATTGTGGTTCCATTATATAACTAATATGAACATGTTTTAAGATATCAAGAAAGAAATACAAGCACAACACTAGTACAAGAAGTACAAAATAAAGTGTTATGACCAAGTTTCTTCAGATAAAAACCATTGAAAACCAAAGAGATTATTTAGAAAACCAAGGAAAACTCAAGATCATTATCAATAAAACAACCGAGAAGAACTTGCCCTAGATATTTTTGGGTGAGGTACTTGAGTGAATGGCAAACCAGATTTGTTTTCATCAATGGAGGGTACTTTGCCGTATCCCTGCATTAAAAGAAACAAAATGGTAACCATCAAAAACAAACTTTAATCTCCAATAAAAATCTGCTAAGTGAAAGTATAGCGTAATGTGTTCCAACTTTCCAAAACTTGGAAGTTTGATTCAGAAACTTTGATCTTCATGCAAAGCTTTTAAGTCTAAATTAAATATATGCTAGTAAAACTACTTAGCTTCTCCAAAAATTTACAATGATCGAGACCCAGCACTTCTAGTTTTGGCTGAACTAAGAAAAAAGAAGTGGACTATCTGGCCCCTATGATATTGACCAAAAAAGAGTGATACCATTAATTTCAGAGAAACTTTGGGGCAAGCTAGAAATTATGGATAATATTTAAGAAGGGAAGGGGGTAGAAGTATAATATTTATATACTCTTATCAATCTTTAATCTTATATAGAGTTAAGATGTGTTCAAAGCAAATGAAGATTTTTTTTTTTTAAGGATAATTTCCTATGTTTTCCATTACAATTGAAGGTAAAAATCCAGTCTTTGCTGCAAAACTTCAGGTCCATAAAGATAATGCAAATGTTGTTAATATTTTGAAATCCTATGACAAATTGATAATACTGTGATAACAAAAAAGAGACTCATTAAAGGTTATAAGAAAAAAAAAAAAAAAAAAAAAAAAGACTCAATCGGAATACACTTTAAAGAAATAAAATGATTTTTTTTTTTAAATAGACAATTAAATTGTTGGAGAAAAAGGATCGTCAACAAGGGTGTTCTAGTGCGTTGTAGATTCTTATCCAAGACTTGTATCATTTGATGATGCCATGTGAATCGCTAGAAATGTGTGAAGTGTATGGCTAACTCAATAACAAAAGTCCCATATCAACTACTTCATATGGTGTAGCAGATAAGTAGTCCACTAAGTTGCCAGTTGCATATGCTGATCCTGGAGCAGAATATATGATATGACATAATAGTTTCATTCAATTATAACTGCAATCTTGAACATTTCTCAAGATGAAATTTTAAGATGCACTTGCTTCATAAACCAAGTCTGGCATCTAGAAAGAGTTTCTAATACCTCAGCAGGTTATCAGGATAAGTCATTCTTAAGCAATCCAAATCATGCTCCAATGCATGCCCCACAAGAAGCCTAGCCTTTCCACCCTGCATCCTTGCCCTCACAATGGATTCTCCATTGTACAGAATTTGCAAAATTTTTTCTTGAACTAACTTTAGTGGCATGGCATCTCTTAGATGCTCTTCAGTTAACCCAGTTATTTCATATCTGAAAACATTTATGGTGACATGTGAATTATAAGTGGGCCAATTCGTGATAATTCCTCTAAAGAAATCAAGGACGATATAGAGCATACAAGTACCTGTAATTAGTGACAGGAATTTGAGGACGCACATATGTGTGGAAAATCACATTCTCATCTTCATCAATTAGACACACCAAAGCACAAAGGTCCAACGTTCCATCATCTCCACCTCCAACCATTTCACAATCTATGGAAATTGCTCCAGGACCTCTGCCATTGTGGCTTACAACAATTGGGTCTGAATATGGCAATTTCATGGTTCCCTGAAACAGTTCAACACAAAGAATATGACCATTTGAGTTTGCATGTCTAGATACAATTGCTGCTATGAGTGTCTTTGATTGATCAATTGATCAAAGGAAAAGAGCATTCAGAAGTACCAGAAGATTATAAACTTTTACATTTTGTAAGGGTGCTTGAAGTTCACACTCATCAACTTACTATAGGACTAGGTGCAGGTAGTCGGCAACTTCTCTTATGCTCACTGAGAGAAATGGGGCTATCAAAAACTTTCAAGCAAAGATTACAGCCTTGTTCAGAGAAGACCCTTGAACAATCTTCTTTTGGCAATGGACCTAAATGATACAGAACATATGAGATAAGCAACTTAGGAGATAAACCCATACAAACATCTAATACTCTGGATCAGAATGCATATGAAATAATATCTCACCAATAACATGCTCCCTCAGTGATTCAAAAGATTTACAGTGCTTCAGACACACCCCGCATCTAGGCTGATGAACTGAGTGGTATGAGACCTTCATGTGCTCAACAAGATGCTCCTTTTTGTTATACTGCTTGAAGCAAGCAGAACATTTGTGCCTGTAAATAAGTGTGTCAAAAATCCTTCAATCATATGGAGCCAAGTCAATATATTACATAAGCAACAGACAAAATCAACCTCACAGCAATATCCTTCACTTGTTAACATCAATTTGTTCAGTTTGTCAAGACATGTTACTTGCTCAAATTTGAGACATTATAACACAAGACATGAGAAGATAGAAGAGTGAATAGTATTTTGAATAGTATCCATGCAGGGGAGTACCGCAATGCAAGAAAAAAGAATCAAAAGGATCTGGCCTCCAATAAGCCATTTTTCCGCAAAATACGATCAAACAACAGGAACCTCATTTTCCATCTTCAACTAGTGTTAAAGTGCCTCTTCAAAATTTGGGGTACGTCTCCTACCAACCCGCCTCCCAGAAACACAAATGTCCCTGTGCATTGAGTATGACTTTCTTACAACCATCTTAACAAGTTTGGAAGTGCTAGCTGGATAACCCCTCAAAAACATGTGCACAGAAATACGAAATGTGAAATCTGAAATCAGCCACCATCAAATCGGCAGATAAATGAAAATTTTAAAACAACTAAAAACTCCTGATAGTTGTAAAGCCCTCACAATCTCAGTTTTCCTATTTATATGCAAGAACTATGGAATTTCATGATATTGAATAAAAGAATGTTTGGTCCAAAGAGGGGCTAACTTAATTATAGCAACATATGATATTGTTAGGGGGAGAGTTCCATTGAGATGTTTACTTTAAAACATTACATCATGTAAATTTATTTTTACTTTTTCAAATAAAGCAATGCATAACAATATAAAATAAATAGATTAGATGTAGACTTGTAGTGATTTAATGAGATTCTCTAAGCAAGTTGAAAATATTCCGAGTTCTAAATACTACTCTACCTCGGTGTGCTAAATACAGCAAGGACAGGCTCTAAGGCAGCAGCAACAATAGGAAAAAGGAAAACAAACCAAGCACAAAAGGGAGGGCCAATAGACTTAAAAATTTTAAGAATAGCTCACTTCTATGTTCCTCACCTTTGATAAAGATTCTAAAACCTACAGTTGATAATTATAACAATATTGAAATATAGTTTGGTAAGTCATACACTTGCTTGCGTTAACCCTGACCCCTTGCAATCAAAAGACATTCCTTAAAGTATACACCAGCACATTACTGAACATGGATACACATTAAACAAAACGGTACATGAATATTCAAGCAAGAGCAAAAGAACTATCAAAATTAAATTTTGCTTCTTTTTTTTGGGGTGGCCGCGGGGGAGGGGGGGGGGGGGGGGGATTTTCTCAGCAACCAAACATAGCTAGGAACCGTATAACAGTTAACAAATTACCATAAATAGATACAAACATAACAGTGTTCCAATGAAAAAACCAAGGCAACTTTTGTTTTCAAAATATTGTTTAAATCTAAAACCCAAATTTCCCCCAAACATACCCATTTGATTGGCATGGAATTAACTGCCTCAAAGCCTCACAAATAAACGAAGACGGAGAGATTTGGAAGCTACTTGCAAAATACTAATAAAAAAAAAAAAAAAAAAAAAAACTCTAAATTTCCAATTACTTTTCCAGCTCTTTCTCAGTAACCAAACATACCCATTTGAACACATGCAATAACCTGCCTCAAAACTACACAAATTGCATAAAAGAAGAGAGAGAACCCACTTGCAAAATACTAATCAACAAATTGATAAAACCCATACACAATCAAAGAAACTTCAGAACTCAAAGCTCACATTTTTATTTTCTCCACCTTTCTCAAGAACCAAACAAACCCATTTGAAAACATGCAATAGACTGCCTTAAAACTTGCACAAATTGCATACAATTAGTGTTAGAGAAAGTGTAAGAGATAGAGAGAGAAAATGGGACCTGGTGGTTGGTTGCTTGGAAAAGTCTGATTCTGCTTCAAAGGCCATAGAGATGAAAGAAAGCTCTCAAACGAACTTCCTGGATTGAAGAATCTGAAAATGGCGGGAATTTGATAAAAATGAGTAGGCAATGTTCTTGAACTTGAAGAAGGTCAAGCTGGATATTCCATCAGAGCACAGATATGTCAGATGTATAGTCACTCATACTCATTAGTCACAGCAAAATTAGGGTTATATATATAATATAAAGATTTTGATACTGAGAAAAAAAAAACAGTTGGTTTTTTTTTTTTTAAATCAAAACTTTCTTAATATAATAGAGTTCATTAAAGATATTTGTTAACAAAAGTCATTATAAAAAAAAAGATTAAATTAAAAATATATAAAATAAACCATACGAGAGGGAAGAGTGACAACCCAATGCTATGGGCCCAGGGCAATACGAAGGATATTAGGTACCAATGCGTTTATTAGTAAAGATTAGGAGGACTCAAACTCAATGTCAAAGTTTTGTTAACCCGAGACTTGGCCATTGGAAATTCTTTTTTTATGTTTTGTATCTCAGATTTGTCCATTAAATTTCAATCATTTAGTTACATTGGTTGAATTTATAGAGTGACACTAATTTATGTGAGACTATAATCTCATTCTTATGCTTTGAAACAAAGAGTGTCCAATTTATAATAAAGATTTTGTTTTCCATGCATTAAAATTAAGAGGTGTAAAAGACGTTAGTCTTAGTAATTATACACAAAATAGACAATCAAACATATTTCTCAATTTAATGAAAGTCCAAAGAGATAAATAGAGTCACAAATAACAAGTGAGATGCATGTTCAATTATGACCACATGTAAATATAGCATTTATTTAAATATGCTTGAATAAGCTCTTCACATAATTATAATATATAAGATAACCTAATCATATTTTGGTTCATCCATGTATGGAATGAACTTGTAATTATCATGGAATCGACTTAAGCATCAAATTATAGATAATAAATTCATAATCCTAACCCATTTCAATTTTAAATTGAACAATTATATTATTATTTTTTATTACAACTAGGTAAGAGGGATCATGAACTAAGAAATATTTATAGTTAACTCTTTGTGCATAGTTGAAGTTTAATCTAAGGAATGAATAGTTGCATAGATCATTATTAGAATAATAGATTATCAAATCATTCAAATAAATTATTTAACAGCTGCATAAATTCTTTTTTTTTTTTGGTAAAACAGAAGAACAATGAGTAGAATTTCATTCTCAAGGTGGATGTTGTCTTATTTTATTTAGGGCATGCTTAGGAAGAAGTGATTTCCTATGTAGCTGTCTTATTGGGAATAATGAAAACATTTCTAGATACTCAAAGGTTTTATATCCAAAGCAAGTTTATAGTGAATTCAATGAAGTGTGTGTGGGGTGAGGAAGAATGGAAATGATTTTTTGAAACCCAAATGAATATAATTGCTATAAAGTAAGCAGTTATCTTTGCACTCGTATGTCAAGGAAGTTAAGGAATACGATTTTTGAAATTTTTTTTTATAAAAAAAGTACACAAATTATTGTGATTGATGTGTAATAAAATTAGTGTTAATAATGAATTCATGTAAAAGTAATATTGCTTCCATTATAAAAATTTGTGTCAACAATTACAAAATATTGTCATGTAGCTAATATTCTTTTAAAAAAAATTAATATGCAAATTTATTAGGGTAAATCCGAAACCAAATTGGTAAAATCTCGTGGAGTTCTAGTAGATTATGGTTTGATTAATATGTTCATTCTGTACGTGAAATGATTACCAAGTGGAAGTAGTGTAGAACTCCAAAAACCAGTGAAGGGGCTGGCCCGCAGGGAATCTATTGGGTTTTAAAAAAATCAGTTTTTGAAGCGGCCCATATTCTATCGTAAATGGGCCTCTGAATGCTTGGTTTTACCTAATAATTTTTTGTTTATCAAAGCTCTGTTAATTTATCCCAAAATAAAAGTGCACCAAAAAATAAAAAATCTTTGTGAAGCTCACTAATTATTTTATTTTTATTTTAATAGACATGCATATATTGGCTGATTTTCTTTATTTGCTTTTGGAGCGTGGGTGTTTCATATATATATATATATATATATATATATATATATATATATATACACATACTTTTTTTTTTTTTTTTTTGGTGGTTCTTGGGCAAGATATCTTGGCTGATAAATGATAACGCTATAAAAGTCAAACAAGTAGAATTTTTTTTTTTTTTTTTTTTAGATAATAATTTGGGCATAAAGTCATATATACTTTTTTTTGGGTTAGTAATAATATTAAACTATTGGACGGAACCTCTGAAGTCTCAACAAATTAATACAGTTTAAAAAGATTTTTTTTTTTAAAGCCCAATGTGTATCATAAGCACATGGAGGTTTTAAAATCATCTCATCATTTTTTTTTTGTGGCAAAATTCTACGGTATTGTTGATGCTCATTTTGGAAGCCCAGAAGCCCAACAATATGGACATAGTAGAGTTAGTGGATTAATAAAAAAAACCATTAAACCCGAATGGCAGGAACAATGGATTATAGGCCCATAAAGTAAATAAATGGGCCTTGAGAAAAGCAAATGGGCTAAAAGGAGCCCAGAGAGAGAAGTAGTAAACCCATGGGCATTATAAGATGTAGAAAAGTGAGAATGGGCCACAGCAAACCCGAGGTAATGAAGCAAGAAAGTAAGGGGTTAGTGAAAAGCCCATGAGCCCCAAGGATGAAGAATAAGATAATTGGGCCAGGAAAACCCAAAAGAGTTAGTAAAAGCTCATGAGGATGCAGAGTTAGAAAATGGGCCAAGGATGCCCAAGGAAAGCAAATGGGCCAAGAATGCTCAAGAAGAAAAAAATGGGACAAAGGAGCTCACGAGCAATGTAATGGGTTAAAAAAGCCTAAAGTAGCATGAGTATAAATCTAATGACCACATTGAGTCATTGAGAGAAGAATAGGCGGCAGGCCCAAAGAGGCCCAGCAAGCACAGGTTAAATAACACCACGGTAGGAATGGTAGAGTGGTATGGCAAGAATGGCAACAAGACTACGAAAGGAGCAAATATTGGACTAAAAGGGGAAAAACCCATGATCAAGCAAGGCCCAGCCCTTGAAAGGAGCAAGCCAATAAAGAATGAAAATCAAAAAATAATTCACGCCATAAGAGGTCAAGGATGAGTGGTAGAATGCACAGATGAGCCTTCAGACCATGACAAATGCATGAGCAGCAAACAAGCTTTCAATGTACACAGGAAGTGGAGCACGCGCAAGGCCCAGACATTATCAACCTGTACTCAGCCAATACAGGAGTGGTGGGTCATAAACCAAAGGTAAGAGAGGGTATGGTCTGGCAGTGAGGAGAAGGGAAACCCTATTCTGGGGTTCCCGCTCATATTCTTTTAGGAGTGATATCCTGCTGGGATGACATACCACCCAAAAGAAGGTATAATGAGTTGGAATCACTATGTGCATGCCATGAAGGATAGTAAGAGAGAATGCCACGGTGAGCAAGTAAACAAAATAGCATTCTTTGTCTAGTAATGGGGAGTGGCACAGTTAGCACGGTAAGTAGTGGTGGCTGGACAACTGACAAACCAATGGGTGGTCAGGAGGAACACCTTAAACCAGACAAAAGTGGTTAAAGGCTAAAATGGTAAAAAACAGTCACGACAGGCAGTATATAAAGGGTCCTTACTGTAGGCAGTAACACAACTAGAACCATAGCAACCTCTAGAGGAGGATTACTGCAGCACCATCACCATAATACCATATGAGTAAGCATTGAGAAAGAAACAAATGAGTGAGGAAAGAATCAAAGTAACAAAAAACGGTAGGGGTGTGCATGGGTCGGGTTGGGTCGGGTTGAGGGGATTTTTTGACCCAACCCATCATGGTGGGTCAAAAAAAATTCTACCCAACCCAACCCAACCCAACCCAACCCACATGGGTTGGGTTGGGTCGGGTTGAACCCATGGGTTTGACAAATTTTTTTATTTATTATTATTAAATTGAGTAGAAAAAAATATAAATATTAATATATTAAAAAAACCTAAAGATTAGTATCAATGTAATTCCTTAAAGGCAAATAACGCTAATGACTAAACAACAATAGTAATTTATTAGGGTTTGTGTGAACTAATTAGCTTTTATATAAGATAGGAAGAACTGGTTATTTTAAAAATTTTATTAATTATATAATATTTATATATATATATTAAATTAGTATTAGTAGGAGGAACCGAGGAAGTGCTGCTCTACAGCTAGTTTTTTTTTTAAATTATTAAATATATAATATATATATATATATAAGTGCCCTACAGCTGGTTTTAAAAAAAATTATTAAATATATAATATATTTTAAATATATATTAAATACGGGTGGGTCGGTGGGTCGGGTCGGGTTTGTAATTTTTTGACCCAAACCCAACTTGACTCGCTATAAAAAAATTTTTTGTAACCCAACCCAACCCACCAAGCCTTAAAAACCGACCCAACTCGGCGGGTCGGGTTGGGTCGGGTCGGGTTTGGCGAGTCGGTGGGTTTTCTGCACACCCCTAAAAAACGGAGAGAAAAGAGAAAGAAAAGAAATAAAGAGTGTAGAATAGCAGATATGCACCAATAGACCAATCCCTTCTCTCCCTCTAAAAGCCTACCCTTTGTTGAGGATAAAGAACCCGTTTGGGCACAAGCCATTCAGGCCCGTTCCCTCAAAGTGGATAATTTCTACGGCAGGATTACCCTGTGAAGTTATCCACGTTGAGGAAGTGGTTCCCTCCTTGGCCTTAGCCCCGTAACATAATTGAACACGGCAAACTGATCTTTACTTCTTTGATTTTACCACTTGTTGCTATTGTTTCTTCTATTGTTTTTGCAATTTCACCTATAACGTGCTCTTTCCACTTGTTTTTAATTAAGAATCTCTTACTTATTTTGCCTAACATTAACGTATTTCGTTATCATTGTTTTATTACATTTATCCGCCATAACTCTTTTGTAGCAACTTCGCCTACCATGGGCATGTGAATAAAGTTTTGGCAAACGGAGCATAGTTTGTGCGCAAGTCAGACCAAGGTGAGTTGCAATTGGACTAGTCCTAACTTTCCTATCCAGAACACTCGGGCCCAATACAGCAGGAGGCATTCCAGCCCAAAATCACAAAAGGCCCACCACAAGTATCTATATTTTTCTTTAGGGAATAGTATCCATAATGATTATAATTATATATTTTTAAGTGTTTTTAATCATTATCATTAATACTTCATGAATATAAATAAAACCCTAAGATTTAAATATTTAAAATAAATTAATTTAATTGACATAGATGAAACCCTTAGCTCATGGTATTCAATTTAGGATTGTTTCCATTGAAAATATTGGAATGTGCCCGTTAATCTAAAGGTCAAAGTTAGTTCATAGTACATACTATTTCACTCCATTTTTTTCCAACGGAAAACCTTATGTACATGAAGCAGTCTTCCGCATTTTTTTGTGTTAGGTAGTATACAAAAAATGGATTCAGATCCTCTAGATTTCTTAGGGTACTCTACTAATAGATTTCCTTAATCCTAACCACTCTTTTATGATTTAATGGTCTGGATTTTACCATGTCAGCATTCTACTAACAGTAATCTTAAAATAATAAAATACTGTTGCAAACAAAACAATTAAGATTATTGTTAGTGGAATGCTGACATGGCAAAATTCAGACCATTAAATCATAAAAGAGTGGTTAAAATTTAAGGAAATTTATTTGGTAGAGTACCTTAAGAAATCTAGAAGATCTGAATCCAAAAAAAATAGGTCAAAGAAAAATTATCTCATAATTTTCCTTATTTAGCTTAAAATGAGATCTAGAGTTGTTTTCCACTAAAATTTTATGAAAGACAACTCTATTTCATGTGAAACTAAATAAGGAAAATAATTCTATCTCATGCGAAGATAAATATGAAAAGTTAAAAGACAATTTTCCAACTCATTCTAGATAATATTTTTTGGAAAACAATTATTTTTTCATAAAATATTGCCCAAACCCAAAAAATATTGTTGAAACTTTACTTATATTGCACAAGCCCCACAAATCTAATTTTTTGAGATACGCAAATAAAGGTCGAGGGAGGGAGAAATGAAGACGGGATTTTAATAAATAATTAAAGACATGAGCATCACAAAGGTTATAATTATTATTACTTAAACCACAACAAAATGTCAAAATTTAATCAAACTTTGTAGTTAAACTTTGTCACCCAAAAAAAAAAAAAGTTTAGCTTCCTAGATATTAAATTTCTCTAAATTTTATCTGTGTTGACCATATAATCCATTGTTTCAGCACTAATCATAATTGAATAATTAATACAATACCTAGACTTTAGAGATATTATAGAAAAACTGAAGTATCATAGAAGATTAATACAATACTTAAACTTTAGAGATATCATAGAAAAACTGAGGAAATATCATAGAAAATTAATACAATACTTGAACTTTAGAGATATCACGGAAAAACTGAAGTATCATAGAAAAGATCTAGAAGTATCACATAAAAACATAATTTATTTCAATAAAAATTAATTAATTAATTTTACTAACCGAAAACGTGGGCAGTTTTATTTATTATTTTTTTTTAGGGTGTGGGCAGTTTTATTTGAATGACCCAAATCAATTATTCAAAGACTAAGTGTACTGCTATAAACTTTTTCACAATTCTTTCTATAAAAAAAATATTTTCTATAATTTTGTCACAACTTTACTATACGGTGACTTGTTAGCAATGAAATCATGAATTCAGATGGATTCGCTATTTTATTTTTATCATTTATAAGTCGTTACGTAGCAAAATTGTGGCAAAATTTATGGTAATAAAAAATATTGACCACTTTTTACGGATTTAATGTCTCTGTCCTATCTAAAAATAGGGCAATAATCAAAATCCAAGAGGCAAAAAGGTTGGCGTTGACTGCAATAAGAAACATAATTATACCTCCAACGATGTCGTTTCAAGCATTCCATAAAAAGCGGACCCATTCTCCAGTTCACATACCATAAAAAGACAAAACCTTTTTAGTTTATAATCTGACAAAGTTACAAAAGCCATTGTGCCAATTATCAGTAATTTTGTGTCACCTTTAACATTTTTTCAATAGTTTCATTCATGGCTAAGATAGCTCAAGTTTCTGTGCTCAAGCTAGCTTTTTTTGTCACTCTTTCTAGTTTTGTATCTCTTTCTCTAGCTCAAGAAACACTAAGCCGTCACTGCTTGGAGAACCCACCAACTCCTAACTCAACCTATGGAGCTGGGTTGGTGAAAGACATTGGAGGCCTCAAAGCCTATGTTAGTGGCCATTCTCGTTCCAGGCTGGCAATCCTGCTCGTTTCTGATGTTTATGGTAATAAGTAATAACTAATGACATATACTCTTTTAAAAATATTTTGCTTCCAGTATGTTATGGTGTTTGTGTTTTTAGTTTCACATTTGAGCTGTTTTCTGATCTGGGTTTGTATCCAGGATTGTAGTTATGGTGTTTTACTTTCATATTTTAGCACTTTTCAGATCTGGGTTACACTCAACATGTGCTTTTGAGTTTTTCCATGCTTACTTTATTGGAACATGTTCATTCTTTTAACAAAGAAGAAGTTTTCTCAAAAAAAAAAAAAAAACAAAGAAGAAGATTTTCTTTTCTGAATTCTTTATTCAATTAAAGTATGACAAAAAATAATTGAAGTTTGAAATGTAATATTTCCTTAATTATGGGTTAAATTAAAATTCAACCAAAGTAAAGAAGCTTGATGCTAATGTCTTTCATACCAGGCTTTAAGATTTTAAGGATTTCTTTTTTCTTACAACAAGAGGTGGAAGAGGATTTGAGAAAGAACAATAATAAGTTCACTAAAACCGTAAAACACAAAGCTCTTGACAATTTTAAGAAGAGACGACTTTGGAGTACTTGTGTTTGTGAAATTTGATCATCTATCTAGTATCTATTGATTAACCAATCAGTACTTTCTAGAAGATATCTTGTGTTAGATCTAATCCCCTATCTCAATGTTGGAAATTTAGTACTTATATCTTGTACTTTATAGAACATATCTTGTGTTAGATCTAGTATCTATTGATTAAGCAATCAGTACCTTGGAGTACATGTGTTTGTGGAATTTAAGATTGAGTTCCCATATATATATTTCCATCACTTTGTATTTGGTTCTATTTATATTTCTTTTGTTATTATTTTTTTCTCCTTGTATTATAATTTGCCCTGTTTTTTTTTTCTTTTTTTTACAGGATATGAAGCACCACATTTAAGGTATGTACACTTCTCAACCCCTAATGCGATTTTAAAAAAATTCATAGATATAACATTAAATGAAACCTTAATTAGTATGCAATCCTGGATCCCCTCCTAGTCATATCTGTTCTATATTTAGATCAAATGGTTTCTATTTGTCTGCCTACTTTGACCAAAAGAGAGCAATATGTTAACGCAATTTGAATAGTAGTTGTCAACATATTTAAATATGGGGTGGAAAAAAATCAGAGATAATGTGGAACTATCTATTTTGACTTTTGAGTCTCATATTTAGGCTTTAGCCCGAGCGTAAGCAGAAGGCCAGGACCATGATGAATAGGAATATGCTGGCGACTTTACAAATTACTTTGACTTGTTGTATCATAAGAGTGATACCTAGTACACAGCAAAAAAATAGTGTTCAGATGCACGTTTCTTTGTTTTCAACTTTGGATGTGGTCCTATATAGCTCCAATGGTACGTTTGGGTCTTACAAATCACATCCTTTCAAGTTTCAACCTAATAAATAAGTATGACCCATACTCACACTCGAGAAATTGAGTCTTTGTAAAAGGGAGGCTGCGTGTATGACTCTCTCTTTGAAAGAGTTGGTGCATGAGTCTTGACCAAAGCCTACCTTCAACCTTTGGCTAGATAACCCTCATAAGCAAATATAAGTAAATTTAACCATTTGCCTTAAAATTTGTGTTTTCTGTGTTCATCAATGAGCATTTGAAAAAGGGTAACAAAAAGAAGGTCATGTTTGAACGGACATGCTCTATATTGCTTGTTTGATCTAGTAGATAACCTATGATACATGTGAATCCAAAGTTTGCCTTGCTGTTTGTGTTGTGGTTGGAAAAATGCACACACACACACACATATATGTGTGTGTGTGTATAAACCATCAAGATTTTAATAGTATAGTAACCACTATCATGCTCGGATTAACAAAGTCAAGTGATCTTTGATCTTGTTAAGGCCTATATCAGCAATCTGACTGCTTGGAGAGTAAAATTTTAAATTAGAAATAGCAAACCTGCATATAAATGCAAATTACTCATGCTCTAACAAGGAGATAATGTCATATCACTGCTGATATGATTATCCTTTACCTATAGTAGCTTTATACTTTTGTTGGTATATTTTAATAAAAATAATAAATAAATTATATTAATTTTGTTTTTACAAAATTTACGTTGGAATATTATACCATATTTACTCGAAGATTTGTTACAAAAAATGTTTATATCCCATTATCTAGTTTCTCAACCAAAAAAAACGCATTAGCTTTCTAATTTAATTGCCATTATGCTATGATTATAACTCATATGTATTCTATGTCTATATAAAGGTGAATTATCACTATTGAGATATCTATCTAAAGAGTGAGATATTTGTGGCTCAGCCAAGTCATAACTGGTGATATCTATCTTTCATCTATCATATTGTTATATATCTTTTCCTCAAAAAAAAAAAATATTATTATAAATCGATCTACATAGGATAAATGATTATTCATTTGAATGACTAAGATGATAAGCGACAAATTACATATTATTTGTTGTTAGGTTGCTCAATTATTGTGATTTATTGCATTATTTATTATATTTTTCTTCTATCAAACCAACAATATTAAGGTGTTTGGCACCACTGCGGGAGAGTATCGAAGACACATCTCAACCGTTGCAATGGGTTCACTAACATGCCACCCCTTTCATTACCGTTCTAGAGAATTAGCCCAAATTCTTATACGGTGGCGCAAAATGCTTAACATTGTTGGTTTCATGGTAAAAAAATTAAAAATAATTCAATAAATCACAATAATTTAGCAAGCTCTCGCTTATCATCTTAATCATTCAAATGAATAATAATTTATCATATGTAGATAGATTTATTATAATATGATATAAATAGGATAGATATCACAGGTATATATATGGCTTGATTATATCTTGTTATCTAGATTCTAGATAGATATATTAATAGTAGTAAGACACCTTTTATATAGACATATAATACATATGAGTTATAATCATAATATAACGATGACAAACAAATTAAAAATATAGTGAAAATATAGTGGGGGAATTAATGGGATATAAATATATTTTTTAACAACTCTTTGAGTAAAGGTATAATATTACATAGTAACTTTTGTAACAACAAAATTAATATAATTAATATATTATTTTTATTAAAATACATCAACACTTTCTATATTCTTTTCTTTATATCCCAAATTAAATATTTTCCTTTGGTTTGCAAAATTTCCTAGATTCATTTGGTGCATTAAGTAATGTAGTTACATAAAATAATATGTCAATGAAAATTGAATTGTGCTGATACGCAGCTCATGACAATTGTAGCATCGTGAAGAACATGCTCCAAACCCCAGTACTTTAATTACACTGCTTGATTATGTTATTTACTGTGATAAATTCTCTGTTGTTGTTGTGTACGTATATTCATTCATTGCTCTCTAATAATCATCTTAGGCCTAACTTATAGAAACAATAAGGAATAACAGATTTTACTCTCATGAAAGTTGTGAACATATTTCACATACATAAAACTGTCTACATTTTGCTTCAAGACTAATGCCTAGTTCTTTTGACTGTCACTTAAAAGGGATATCGCTGATAAGGTTGCTCGAGCTGGATTCTATGCTGTGGTTCCTGACTTCTTTTTTGGAGATCCCTACGTAGTGAACTCTTCCAGGACAATACCAGAGTGGTTAAAAATTCATGGAACAGTTTGTGCCCAACTCTTCTCAAATAAAGTTGAACATAATATATTATCTGTTTTATCATGAACTTCAGTTTAAACAGTCATCATATATAGTTAAAAATATTTCTTTGCCATTTTCTTACCTACAAATCCTGATTTGTATACAATATTTGCTTTCAAATTAAACTAATTTTGTTGCCATCGTATTCCTCCTAACTGTCTGATTTAGGACAAAGGATTTGAAGATGCTAAAACAGTAATTGCAGCTCTGAGAAAAGAAGGCATGCATGCAGTTGGGGCAGCAGGGTTTTGCTGGGGAGGTGAGATATCCATTCATCTTTTCTAAATCGTATTTTTTATCTTCTAACCCTTTTTTGGCTTGGCTTATCGAGTTAGCTTATTGATAAGGGAAGCTTTCTAAAGTACCTTGGCTAAAATCTTAGTTTCTTGAATTCTTTTGTCAGGCAAGGTGATTGTGCAGATAGCAAACACTGACTTCACTAAAGCTACAGTGTTGTTACACCCTTCATGGGTCACTCTGGATGATATTAAGGGTATGATTATTAATACAAATCTAAAAATTATGTAGGTGTAAACCCTGACATCTTGCAATGTTACATGAAATGCTACTAGAAAATAAGGACAAGCCCTGAACATGCGTATACTAAATATCAACAGAGGGACTTCATGATAATAGGAAGGAGAAGTGCTTTACTTTTATTGTCTAATGTGAATATTAGACTTGTATAAGTATACACAAAACACACACATAGAGGTGAAAATTTGCCTGTTTTTTGGGCCTAATTCATCTGATACAAAATAGCTGTAGGAGAGCTGCTTCAATTTCTAGTGAAAGATCATCGATTAATTGGGCTTTCCTATTTACTTCAATAACATTTATTGACACAAATGCTTGTATAATTCACAAATGCTGAAGAATTCTTCTTTTTCAGCTGTCAAGGTTCCAATTTCCATATTGGCTGCTGAGTTAGACAATGGCACTCCACCTGAACTCCTCAAACAGTTTGAGGAGGCTCTAACAGCAAATAAGGTAAGGATCTCCAAATTTCAGATAATCTAAGTTCATGCTGCTTGACTACTAGCCTTGGATGTGAGTCATGTGACAATTAGTTTTGGAGATAAATATAAATGACATCTCATCAACAATCGTCATGTAAGAGTTTTGCAACAAGAATTTCGATTGTATTGTGAAAATATTTATTAAGTAGGTTCCCAAAATCGACTTTCAGTCTCCAATTAATTCTGCCATTCTGCAGGTTAACAACTTCATCAAGATATTTCCTAAGGTAAAGCATGGATGGACAATCAGGTACAATGAGACTGATATACCAACTGTGAAGGCTGCCAATGAATCCCATAAAGACTTGTTGGATTGGTTGAGCAAGTATCTCAGGAAACATTGATGTTCCTAGCAGTCAAAATACTAGAATCCTGTCTGTAGCCCCGAATTTATTAAAATAAACTGTATGATTCTTAAAAACTTATTTTTTGGGGCCAAGATAAATTCGAACAAGCTGTTTGCATGTTTCAAGAAATGAATAAAAATATATTTGAGTGTTTTTCATTTAAGTATACAATATTTCTGAATGGGAGGTATATGACATCAAAACATGCTTTCTTTATAGCATATTAAAAAAGTTTACCATCCATATCTCTATATTTGATTATATCCCCCAAATTTTGTGCCATTGAGGACATAGAAGGTGTAATTTGACATGCAACAGCAGAATCAATCAATTCTCCATTATATTCACCAAATTTTGTGCAATTGTGGTAACTCCACGCTTAAAGAATTGATGTGTAACACTCCCCCTCCACCTTTCTTCGGTTCCCCTTTTAAGATTCTGCCATGTGGCTTTTTTCTCATGGATGGAAGTGTATTTTTTAAGTTAATTAGCCACATGGCAGAATCTTAAAAGAGGGACCTAAGAAACAATACCTAAGGTACTGTACATAAATTTTGTCCTCATATAATTCCTGCTTCAATTGAGTAGTGAATATAACATTTTGGGATATCATTTGTATGGTGTCCTGCACCATTTAATACCTTGATTTAGTCTACTAATTACTTATAGATTAAGTTAATTAAGAGTTAAGTCCTGAAGAAAATTAAGTGCATTTAAAAAAAAAAAAAAAAGTTACCACCATGTATCTTTGGCATGATGGTCACTTTACAAGTATAGGTGCTTGTGGAGTGTGTGGGGCAAGAGTTAAGGTTCAAGTCCCGTCACTAACCATATGTGTTCATAAAATCTATGAATAATATTGATTTCACATAAATTAAAAAAAAAAAAAAAAGGATAAAAGAAGAATTTCCTCTTCTTGATGAAATGAGAATACTATATTGCACAAGTAAATTTGTCATACTCATACCTTACCTTTTTCTAAAAACCAATATTCAACAAGTACTGCAACGTGCACATGATTGATTTATTCATGCATCACCTTAGCCATTAATTGTAACAATGTCAAGACTTCGTTTTTGCACTTTACGAGTTCGACTAATTTCTTTGATTCGAAAGTGTTTTTGAATGTGTTCCAAAGTAATATCCACTGTGTCACGTGTGATAATTTCTTCCTATAGTTCAGGGACGGACCCAAGATTTCAAGTTAGGGGGGCAAAGTATAAGTAAAAAAAAACTTCAAATAAGCATCCATATAGTTAGTGGCGAAACCAAAAATACTTTATAGGAGGCCAAGCCAAAGATAATAAAAGTTTTTAACTTAAAAAAATCATGACAAAAAAAAAAAAACTTTATTTTACAAAATTAATAAACAAGTCTATAAGAATGAGTGAATGGCTTAATTTAATTGCTCAAGCAAATACTATTATTATAGAAACACTATTATAAATTAAAATATAGGGAAATTCTTCTTTTACATTGTGCTGTTATAATATAAATTTATATTGTATACAAAAAAAGTGGCAAATATTATATATATTTGCAAAACATATACAATATTTACCATTTCTTTACAAATATGTACAATATATATTACTTTTTGTATGTCTATCATGTAAGTTTACATTGAAATTGCAATGTAGACATAAAAATTACATTGAATATAAAGCAATCTAATGATCACTCACAAGTTAACAATATAGCTACTAGTCCTCTACAGTACTCTACACAATGATCTTATTTTGTTTGATTGAACTACACGTATCAACATATCAATCTATATTCATCAATGAAAAATATCAATCAATAAAATAATAATATAATTAACAATCCTATTTTATATTACTATTTTATGAGTTACTATAGTTTTCCATCACTTAACTAAAACAAAGAGCAGCTGAGTCTTAAACTCAAAGTGAACATGTTTGAATATACAAACAGAGAGAGGGGTTCAAAGAGAGATAAATACAGTAGTGGAGACGTAGAGGGCCTGAAGGCTAGATTTGCGCCGATTGTCCCTAGTTGGCTGGTCAGATCTTCAACTTGATGGAGCTCTTTGCAGCAAGCGGCGATGGGGGAAGGATATGGGGTTGTTTGTTTGATTTATATATATATATATATATATATTTATATAAAGATGATTTTTTTTTCCTATTTTTATTAGGAGAGTCTTGATTTACTTAGATAGATTTGAATGATGAGGTACTTGAGACCATAATTTTTTCGGACTCTATGCGGAAACTAGCCTTAGTTCATGCTGCATGCCATTATTTGTGCTACATTATCCATTGAAGGTAACGACTAAAAAGTCGTGTTCCCCACATTCCTACACAATCAATCATAGAAAGACAACACGTTCATGATGAAATAATGTCTCAACTTAGGACTAGTGAAAAAAGCTATGATGTAATACGCATGGGTCCACAAGCTTTTCATGGTTTGTGTGACATTTTGCGAAGAGACGGTGATCTTCAAGCCACACAACGTGCCACGGTTGAAGAGCAAGTTGCCAAGTTTCTTCACATTCTATCACATAATGTGAAGAACCGTACAATTTCCTTCTTTTTTTGTTGTTCCAGTGAGACCATTAGTTGCCATTTTCATAATGTGTTATGATCAATAATTATGTTAGAGGATCAGTTTCTTCGACAACTTGATGGAACCCAAGTTCCACTTGAAATACTACAGAGTAGTAGGTTCAACCCATATTTTAAGGTAAATATATCATGTTTATATTTTATATTTGATAGTAGTCTAGTATAAATATATTTTAAGATAAATGTCTTTGAGAGATATTGTTAATTTCAGGATTGTATTGGGGCACTTGATGGAACACATGTTCGTGTCAAAGTGTCGAATGAGGATGCACCAAGATATCGGGGTAGGAAGGGTTACCAAACACAAAATGTGTTGGCGGCATGCTTATTTGATTTGAAATTCACGTATGTATTACTAGGTTGGGAAGGAACTGCTTCAGATTCAAGAATAATAAAGAGCGCTTTAACTAGAAACGATAATTTGAAAATCCCACAAGGTAAATTTAATTCAAATATGTATTAGGATGTATTCTTTATAATTAAAAAAATTATAGTATATAATTAACCATTGTTAGTGTTTATTAGGTAAATATTATCTTGTTGATGCGGGATACATGAATAGAAGTCGTCTGATTGCACCTTATAGCGGAATGTGATATCATTTAAAAGAGTACTCTGCTCGTCCTCTTGAAAATGCTAAAGAATTGTTTAATTTGCGACATGCGCCATTGCGCAATGCTATTGAAAGGGCATTTGGTGTACTGAAAAAGAGATTTCCTATCATAGCAAGTACAATAGAGCCTAGTTATTGTGTTGACACACAAAATGAAATCATTTTATTATGTTGCATACTTCATAATTATTTAATGGGTGTCGATCCTGATGAAAGTCTTATTGCTGAAGTTGATGAAGAGGTTTTACATTCTCATTGTGAACGTGTGGTCCCTACTCCTAGAGAAGATGATAAGCATGCTAGACAATGAGATATTATAAGAGATTCTATAGCATTAGCCATGTGGCAAAACTATGTCCAAATGTGATAGCTTTTGGGTTTATTGTTGTCATGTTGTTTAAGACTATGTTATGTTTCAATTACTTAGACCTAAATGTTATGCAAATTTCTCTTTTCATTTTGATATTGCTCTCTATCTTTTGATAATTAATATTAATATCTAAACAATATTTTATATGTGTTTTTTGTCTTATTAATTATAGCATGGGTAAGATATAAAAGAAGAATGGTGGAGATCCAAGCAAAGAAGTACAATGGAGTAGTGTTATGGATGATGCTTTAATGGATTTTTTTTTACATCAAGTGATCATCGGTGGTAAAGTTAATGGAACTTTTACCTTTAAGGCATATGATGACATAGTGAAAGAGTTGGTTGAAAAATTTCACATGGAGATTAATAAGGATAAGGTGAAAAATCGACAAAAGACATTGAAGAAGAATTTTCATGAATGCTATGACATATTTATAGATGGATTGAGTGGTTCTGGATGGAATGATTCTTTAAATATATAGACAGTTGAACTAGAAGTTTGGGAGCCACTTATAGCAGTAAATTACCATTTTTTGTGAGTTTAATTTTGAATTACATAATTATATCTGTAATATAACCATTTTTCTTGGTTTGTAACAGTCTAAACCTGCGGCCAAGAAGTGGATGACAACACCTATGCCCAACTACTCTAAGATGACACAACTTTGGGCTAAAGATAGAGCAAAAGGTGATCATGCTGAAACTGCAAAGGAGAGACGTGCTAGGTATGCTGCATCGACCACTATTGATGAGATTGATAATTTGGTATCTCAAAATGAAGTTTCTTTGGAGAACTTTGAAGTCGAAGATGATCAGAGGTCACCATAAATTAATGTTGTATGTTCTCGAGCGTCATCACAAGATGCAATGTCTTCTAAAAGCAAGAAAAGAAGACTGGCAGAAGATGACGAACTTGGGAATGTAATTTCCCAGTCATTTGATAATGTATCAATGGAAATTGATAGGGTGACTGAGGTTATGGCAAAGTGTTTTTCAAAGTCATATGGAGAAGAAGTTCATGCAGCGTTGGGCGTATTGGACTTGGATCCAATATCAAAGACTGAGACCTACATGTTCTTTGGTTGCCCAGATCATGAGTGCAAATGTGTTCTATTGACACTGATGTCTAAGCCTAAAAATTAAAAAGTGTGGGATTTCTTGGCCAACTTTAGATTTGCTTTATTTTGTTATTTTGTTTTGTTTTGGCAAGACTCATTATAGTTAAAAAAAAAAAAAAAGATATTTGTTTGTATTTTTTAGACAATGTTTATTTTGTTGAAAATAAATATGTGATGCGTGAATTTCTTTACAACATAGAAATATACATAACTTAATTTTTAGCTACAATAAATTTTTTTCCCCCTAAACTAGAATCATTATTTATGTTCTTTAAAATGAGGGGTATAATAGTAATGTTATTATAAAATAATTTCTTTTCATTCCATTCATTCCAATGTCACTTCCAAACAATATTACTTACATTCCATTCAATTCCATTCCTTTATTTTAAAACATCCAAACAAGATTTTTTAATTCAAAATCATTCATTTCCCTACTAAATTCATTCTATTCCATTCCTTTAATGACTATTCCATTCCATTTCATTCCCTTATGAACTCTCAAACGGAGTGTAAGAGTCCTGAATGAAAAGATTTGGATTTATTTTTTCTATTTATCCTTTTGTGATTGTTTGAATTTATTAAAATTATTTTGTTGCTTATTTTGGTGGAGCTATGGGTCAACAAATCAATGAATGGCCAAATTTCATTTTTGATTCTGGGTTCTTTATATCAAAATGGGTAAATTACAAAGTTAGTCCCTATATTTTACACCATATCTTAATTTTGGTCCCTAACCTTTCACTTGTGTCAATTTAGTCCTTAATATTTCCAATGACGTGTCAATTTAGTCTTTTCTATTATCCCTTGGATGAAAAAAGCTGATGTGTCAAACGGAATAATAAAAAAATATTTTTCATGCCATATCAATTACCCCACATCAATTTTTTTAAAGAAAAACCCACTTCAAATGTTCACATGTGAGATTTGTAATCTTGATTCTTGACTCACGTGAGAGTTGGGGGGGGGGGGGGGAGAGAGAGAGAGAGAGAGAGAGAGAGAGAGAAGAAAGGGAGGTGAATCTGATGAGAGATTGGAAGGATTTAGAATTTTCCCTAGACTGATTTGTACATGTGAACATCTGAAATGGTTTTATTTTATTTTTGTTTTTAAAATAATTTGAGTGGATTTTTTAAGCCAGCAATATCAACTTCAACTTAAAAAATCCAAAGCCCAACACATAACACCCAGAAGCTAAAAATGATCAAAAGGTTCAAAACCACGATCTTTCTCAGCTTTTTGAAATTGATAAGATTAAGATTGGAAATAAATGGGTTTGTTTGAAAGAAAGGAAAAAAATAAAAAAGCTCAAAAGAGACAAAGATCAGAGAAAGAGATAATAATGTGAGCGAGGTTGTGGAAGATGGTGTTATATAAGAAGAGAGATACAGAGAGAGAAAGCAAAACTAGGGGCCATTTGAAAGAGTTAAGTAAGTGCTTTTGGCGGGAAAGCGTTTTGGGAAAGTGAGAGTGAGAGTAAAGGTGATGGAGGAGAGGAAGATGAACCTGATGAGAGACAGGAATTTAGGGATTTAGAAATTTCCCTAATCTGATCTCATGTGTGAACATTTGCAATAGATTTTTTTTTTAATCTGACGTGGCAGTACAGTTGGCCGTTGATGTGATATAATTAATATATTTTTATTATTCCATTTGACACATCAGTTTTTTTCATCTAAGAGATAACAACATGGACTAAATTGACACGACACTAAAAAGGTTAGGGACCAAATTGAAACAATTGAAAGGTTAAGGACCAAATTGAGATATGGTGTAAAGGATAGGGACTAATTTTGTAATTTACCCTATCAAAATTTTCTCATTAGGTTGAAAGTGTGAATTTATTTGAGGTCTAAAGTCATTTTTTTCCAAAATTCTAGGGGGGCCAATAAGTATATCACTCTTAAATTTTAAGATAATTTATGTGAGAGTTATATGTATTTTTACTGGGTTATCCCCAAGTTTTGTCTTTACTTAAACATTGGATGTAGGGGTATTTTTTAACCACCAAAATGTTCATTCCAAACAGGAGAAACCCTTTAAATAGTAGTAGTATAGTCTATGGTTATTAATATCCCTATCTGGATCTTAGGATATTAAAATACTAAGATCCTACATCCCTAAAATGTTATGGATCTCACTAGGATCTCTAATAAAGTGAAATTTGTGTGAGATTTCAATCCAGATCTTATAGAATTCCGATCCCATAGAGATACTAAAGATCTTGTGCTATAAAGGAAAATTTAATTTTTTTTGTGTGTGCTTATTTTAGGCCTCCAAATGGAGTTCAAAGACCCCAAACTAATAAAAAATGTAATAAACAGATCAGCCCAGTAGCCCTAACCAAAATTGATTGAAAAAAAAAGTAAAAAATAAAAGCCTAACGCTCACGTCAGTCGCCAGTCGTCACTTTAACCTAATAAATAAAATCACAAAAAACAAAAAAAGAAGAGAAGAGACTAGACTACTAGAGAATGGAAGGCGAGTGTGAAAAGCTAAGAAATCCGAGGGTGATGCCACTATGAGAGAGACCATTAACTACAAAGGTGATTTTTTTTTTTAATAATTTAATTCAGCTAATAATGACTAGAATGATGTTTATAATGATCAACCGTACTTTGAGAAACACATCCAAGATAGCCAAACCTTTGGTCTTGATGATTGAGTGTCATTATGGTGTTATTTGAAATATTTTTATTTGTGTGGGACAATAGGTATTGACAGATTCTTAAATACGTTGGTTTCCAACTTTCCAAAAAAAAAAAAAAAACAAAAATGTTGGTTAAGTGAATTACGAATCCCTGATGGTGTCAGACATGAAACAAGGGGTATGAAGCGTTAAAAAAAAATCTCAAACCTATTTAATCAAACACATAGTTATATAGTTAGAGCATTAGAATTGCAACCCCTAAATTGCTATTTTTTACCATCAAACCAACAAAAACAAGCATTATCCCAATTTCTATTTATAAAAATTTTTGCAACTTAGCTACAGTAAGATGGTACTTTTAGAAGATACTGTAGCAAGTTGTAAAATCGTTTTTATTATATTTCATTACTTCTCCTCTCTCTCTCTCTCTCTCTCTTCCAAGTCTCTCTTTTCTCAGCTCAGACTCCATCCCTCTCTCTGTAATCTTAGCCTCTCTCTCCCCACTCTCTTTGTCTCGGTCTCTCTCGAATCGACATGGAGACAACGGTTTATGGTGGAGGCATGGAGATCGGCTTCTGTGGTGAAGGCGTGGACATCATGGAACCATGGTGGAGCTGTGGTTGTGGCTGGGTAATTGTGGTTTTGTTCTTAGGTCACGGTGGTTGCAGTGATAATGGGTTTGCTGGGCTTTGTTCTTGGTTGGGTTAGTGGTGGTTGTAGCGGAAACAATGGGTTTTGGTGTGGTAGTTTGTGGTCAAGCCAAGGAGGTCGTGGGTTGTGGTCAAGGTGGCGTTTGTGGTGGAAGTTGGGGGTTGTGGTTCGTGGTTGTGGTTGGGCCATGGTGGTTTTGTTCTTGGCATGGTGGTTGCGTTTTGTTCTTAGGTCGTGGTGGTTGATGTGATGGTGGGTTTGCTGCTTTGATCCTGGTTGGGTTGGTGGTGGTTGTGGTGGTTAAACAATGGGTTTTGGTGTGGTGGTGCCTCATATTGTTGGTGGTGGTGTGGTTGAGAGAGAGGGAGAGAGAGAGAGAGACAGAGACAGAGAGGCAGTGACAGAAATTAGAGAGAAGAGAGATAGATAGTTTTATATTATTTAATTGTATAATTTATATTATTTTAATGTGTTATATGTTAAAATAAAATTTGAGATGTTGGGTGTATTGTAAAATGATATTGTATAATAGATAAAATAGCTTTTTACATGGTAAAATAGAAACTTTTATGCAATTCCGGATGCTAATGCTCTTATAGACTTATAGTTTAATATATTTTACTTTATTAAATCCTAAAATTAAATAAAAACAAAACAACAACAACAACAACAACAATAATATTGGGTCCATTGTTGAGGTCCAAAAAATCACAATGTTATACCAAGGCCCAAAACAAAGCAAAGGATTGAAACCTAGGAAAAATAAAGCATTTAGGCTTCCAATAAGAAAGAAGAGAGGTCCAAACCCATTAAGGGTCCATAAAGAGGAACCTAAATCCATGAATGGGCAAGTCTCAGGCCCCATAAAATAAAGGAAGGAAAAAAGCCCAGCATAGCCCTTAAAGGTCAGAAAATCGCTGGGGAGCCCGGGAAAATAACTGGGCCAGGATACCTGGGGATTCCCAGGAGCCAGGGATCCTTGGGACATGCAGCAAAGCTAGGTTGGGATTAAGACAGTTTAGAGTGTGTACCAAGAAACACAAGGAAATAGAATAGATATGTCTCTATCAGCCACTCAATGATGCAGAAAGGGGGTCAGAAGGCTTAAGAACCAACAACCCATGAGTAAAGGCCTAGTACCTCGGGGAACCCAGGAAGAAGAACCATAAGGGAATGTGGCTGGGGATCTTTCAGCCTGGCAGGAAGGAATCAACTCACTTGGTAAAAATGATAAAGGGAAAAGCAACCAAAAGTTGGGTCTGAAAAGGTGGAATCTAGAAGCCTTAAAAGAAGAAAGACCAAAGGTCAGCCCTTTAAGACACCCCAGTACGGGAAGGTTAGCTGGGGTCTTTCGAAGATGAAATCTCAAAAAAGGGAAATAATAAAGAATAAGGAAGGGACCAGCCACTAATGTTGCTGACACAACATTGGTTCTGGTACCCAGAAGAACAAATAGAGGGAATCAGTGGTACCCCGGAAACCCTAGGATGGCACTATAAAAGGGGAAGCAACCAACAGTGAAAGACATTCAACAATAGTGAATTAGAGTAAAAATCATTAAGAAAACTCTGTTAGAATTCAAAAAAAAAAAAAAAAAAAAAAAAAAAAGAGAAAAAGGAGGGAAATATTGTTCGGTATCCTCAAATAGCCACTAGAGAACACACTTAGATTCAAAGAGATTCAAACTTTGCAAGTCTTAGAGGCCTGAAGAGCCATCTAAGTCTGTGATTTTGAACTTATTTGGACCTTGTAACCCGTCCTAGTGAGCATAGTGTATTACACAATCAAGAAAGTAATAAAATATTTTGCATTATTTTAAGATCCCTAATGCTTTATTTTATGTTCCTTCTTGATCAATTTCGTTCCTTTGCTATTCCTTGCTGTTCAGTGCATATATTTCTTGTCTGTTAGCATGTATGTGTTGTAGGATTCATGCTTTGTGCACTACTTGGTTCGAAATCAGCCCAATTTAGCTGCGGTGAACCAAGCCCAATCCCTTAAAACAATAAGTATTGGGTCCAGGATCCTTGTTTCTACTTGGGCCTGTGTGCTAAAAAAAAAAAGAACCCACACATTAGGGCGACTCCACTAGGGACTAGGTAAAGGAAAGGGAAGAAGCAGTCCCTTCGCAGAGCATGGCTCCAAGACCAAGGAACAGTAAAGGTACCAATGTACTACCTGCGACATTTGAGCTCGTAGGAGAAAATGAGGTAACTTCAAGGCAGAGGAATGAAGTACCTCTGGTGGAGCAGGAGGTCGTCTTAGGACAGAGGTGTGGGGTGTAGGAACTAGAGCCCATGGCTCAGATGGCAGAAATGATGAAAGACTTACAACAGGAGATCCGTATCCCCTATATTCCAAAAACTAAACCTGAAAATTCCAAAACAATGCATAAATCTTTTTGAAGATGTGTGGCTCACAATCAAACTATTTGTAGATGTGTCCTAAATACAACAATATTCCAAAATAATGTATCAATGCACTAGACACCAGACAAACGTTGTATCCGTTTAGAAAAGCTCAAAAAGTATCATAGATTTTCTTTTTCTTTTTTTAGAATTGGAAAAAACAAATTTTACTGACGAAAAATGTGGGCATTTTTATTTAAATGATCCAAATAAATTATTTATGTGCGTACCCAATGTATGGCTATTGGGCCTAACGTCTACTTGGGCTCACAATCTATTTGTTTTGTGGGCTTTTGGGTTTCCTACTGTGGGTAGTCCTATGCCCGGCAATCTGAATACAGTCTTGTTTACTCAAACCCTTCCCTCTACCTCACAGAGTCACTTTCTCTCTCAAAGTGAGTGCTCTTTTCTCTCAGTGTTCTCCCCAGAATTGCCAACCCCTTCTTCCTCATCCTCTTCTCATATTTATAGGCCAAAATTAGTGGAGGTGTTATGATTACTCCCCCTTACTAGTGCGAATGGGGGTCCAATTCCATCGTCTTTAGGTGGGTATTTAGGTGGGTGAGGAGGTAGTGGCATTGGAACTGATTCCCACCTCCAAGAGTTAGCTCGGTAGCGATGTTCTCAAAGGCACTACCGGGCAGCTGAGTATAGGGGTGTCTTCCGAGGAAACTCGCTCCCGACCAGGCTAGATGTGGTCGGGAGGGGTGTGATCAATGTATTCATGCTAGCGCAGCCTTGTTCCAGATTCTGGGCCCAAAAATGGGCTTCGAGGTGTTCGGATCGAGGCCGTAGAACAAAAATGAGGCATAGATGATGTATTAGGCCGCCTGGCCGGGTCCTCAAGCCCAATAGGCCTAGGGCCCTGGCCTGCACAATACCAATGGGTCTGGGGCCTTGGTCCGCACAATAGCCCCCCCTTGATTCGTGCCCGGATACCAGGAGTGAATCAAGGACAATCTAAGTGGCGCTTGTGATTCCTCAGGAAGTTCAACCGTTGGCTACTGAACGGATGAGACAGCCATTAATGCTTTCTCGATTGGAGCATCGTGCCAGGCTGTCACATTTAACCGCCATCATAGTCTGACGGTTCGTGAACCGAGCCCGTGCGTGTAGGGGTTACAAGAGGGAACCAGAAGGACTTTCCCGCCCCCTCCTTCATTAAATGCTTTCATCTCTATAAATAGTCCCATTTGCATCTTCAGATCACTCTTTGCTTTCCTATTCCTCAAAAAGTTCCCTCTGCCGAGCATACTCTTGTCTTCAGATCTTTCATCCATGAGCACTTCTTCCTAGAGCTCTAGTAAGTTTTTGTCTCCTCCTCTCTTCCTTTTCCTTTTCTTCAATTTCTTTTCCTCATTTTAGAGTTTTAGAATGGGGTTTTCTCACCTTCTGTCAAATGAAGCGTCTTTAGCAAACTTTAGGGAAACCTTCAATATACCAGGGGATGTGGATGTGGCGTATTGTCATGAGGGCGATATCGCTCTACATCGTCGTTTTGGGCCCAATATTGCATTTTTCCCTTTAATGGCAATCTTAGAGGGAGGGGTTAGGTACCCCGTGGACCCTCTTTTACTTAGTACCCTTAGGTTTTATGGTCTGTGTCCTAACCAGTTTCCTCCTAATTTTTACTGGGTAGTTAGCTACATCAGTAAATTAAACCAAATATACGGGTTACAATTGGACCACCATGATATAAATTTCATGTATAGTTTGTGTAGAAATATTAGGTCTAACTATTATTTAAAAGCTAGGGATTTACGGGTAAGGCTTATATCATGCCTTCCCGATTCTAACCGTAACTCCGCAGGGGAATATGTCCGGGTGAGCGGCAATTGGCATGCCGACGAGCTCCTCTGCCCACTCTTGCCACGTGATGTTGGTCGGTACCGAACATCCTTTTCTCTTCACTTATGTTTTGTTTGTAATTGACTTGCTCAAAAAGGTGTTAACCAGCTTTTATGTCATTTTGATGCAGACAGCAAAAGGTTCAGGCCGGACATTCGGGTAGTGCATATAAGAGATCTAAACTTCGTGGTCCGATTTGAAATTTTTGTAAACTCCGACGGGCAACTCCGGGCATCGCATCTCATTCTCGGCTGCGCTCCTGTCTACACCACTTAGCAACCATTTGGGTCGGCATTATTGGTGGACAGCCCATTATTATCATATATCGACGTTCGGCACACCAACCTCCTCCCCCTACAACTTACTGTAGGCGAAGCCTGTGACCTCGGCCCGCAATATACAGCCTCGGACGAACTTGCACCATTAAGGGACGCCTCAGCTGAACTTGTGTCCCAAAACCGCAGGGTCCACGTACCTGTTGAACCCGAAGCCCCCGTCTAAGCAGCCGAGCCGGTAGCGGCCGAATCAGTAAACTCCTCGGGAGCGGAGTCTGATCTAGGTGATGAGATGGTGACTAAGCGGACGATGACCATTGGCCGCTTCGTGCCTAGCGCTTGGCCAACCTCCCAACAGCAAGAACCCAGGGGCAGAGATCTGACTCCTCCTGTTCCCAGCTGTACCCAGAAGAGACAGCGTACGGCCAAGCAACCACCTGCTGGCTCTAGGGATGCACCCACAAGGACTCCCCCTCAAGCATCTCGAGGAGTCACTATCCGGGAGTAGCCAACCCAAGTCGGGACAAATGTGGCATCCTCCTCGTGGTCCGAGGCGAGCTGGCAACCCTCCTTCAAGCTCGGAGACAAGCCCTTACTTGCGTCTGCCAGTGTAAGGACGTGGTCCCAGGGTGAAGGGGGGCGGGTTGCACAGAGTTTGGTGCAAGGCCTCCTTTTGCTCGAGGACGTTCATGTTTTCTCGGACGCAACTGAGGAGTCTGTGGCTAGGCAGCTGCAATGGCATACCATCGTGGTAACTTCTTATCTCTATGTTTCCTATTTATTTCAGTGCGTGCGCATTCCTTTTGTTTTTATACTTATTATTGCCATGTTACCATGCTGCGCAGCTGACTGACGTCCTCGATGGGAGGTTAATGAAGCTCTCCGAGGATGCCGAGCGGGAGAAGGCTCTCAAGGAGGTTGCCGCGTTTACGACGAAGGAGAAAGTAAAAGCTGCCGAGGATGCGGAGAAGAAGGCTGCTGCGTCCGAGAAGGCCAGAGCGTTGGCGGAGAAGAGGTCCGCAGAGTTGGAGTTGAAGTTAGACGGAACCGAGCTAAAGCTGGCGGAGGCCGAGAGCCTAAACATTGCTCAAGCCGAGGAGTTAGCTGATCTGAAGGCAGCTCTGGAGGCTTGTGAGAACAAATGGTATAATGAGGGCTATGCTGATGCAGAAAACTCTGCGGAGCCGGTCGTCCACCAAGCTTAGAAGCTTGGGTTCGAGGAGGGGTGGTTGGCCGCGCTGCAAGCTATAGGGGTCCTTGAAGACTCCCCATTGAGGAACCCCAACCGGATCCTTCTCTCGCCGCCCAGCATCATCCCGGCACTGTTGACGAGGAAGAGACTCCTAACATAAGGGAGTTGGTTCACCTGGAGTTAGTTCACCTAGAGGTCACCAGCAACCTCCGTGCTAGCGATCCGTTGGTTGAGAACGTCCAACCCCAGCCACCCACCTCAACTCAGCCAACCGGGGATGTAATGGAGCAGCCATCTCAGGACGCCGCCCAACTCCAACTTACCGATCCTTTAACTTAATACCCAGATTTAATTTGTGCCCCTTAGTTTAATTAATTTTTTATTTATTTTTACTTGGTTTGCCTACGTCACCGGGCTGTGGTGACTGAACAATGATTTATTTCTGCTTGCCTTCCTTAGGTAAACAAACACTTGGTTTATCCGTATTTATGAATGTTTGCTTCTAAGTCATACTTTTCTGTCATGTTCTGCCTTCTTGTTTCTCTCTCTCCTTTTTTTATTTTATATATATCTAGGAAAGAGCCCGTCTATATCTAGAAAGAATTGGCTCCTCGGTAATAAGAACTAAATTCGACATGTTTAGGTTTACCTAGGAAAATTTAGTGTAGGGCCGAGAAGCTTGTAAGGTTAATGTAAGGTTTTCCACCTGGCCGACGATGAAGATCGTCCCGGGAACAAGTTCTCGTCAGATAAAAACTAAGTTTCCACCTGTCCGGTGACGAGGGTTGATCCAGGAATAGGTTTCCGTCCATAGATAAATTTAAGATTAGGTTTCCACTTTTCCGATGATGAAAATCAACCCAAGGGCAGGCTTGTCCTTGGAAAAACTTGGAATAGGGTTTTAACCTGCCCGGTGATGAAAATCGACCGAGGACAAGCTTCTGTTCTCAGAATAATTTGACATAAGGTTTCCACCTGTTTGGTGACGAAAATCGAACCAAGGACAGGTTTTCATCCTTAGGATATTTTAATGCAAGGTTTCCACCTGCTCGGTGATGAAAATCGAACCGAGGACAGGTTTCCGTCCTTAGGATATTTTAGTGCAAGGTTTCCACCTGCTCAGTGATGAAAATCGAACTGAGGACAGGTTTCCGTCCGTAGGATATTTTAGTGCAAGGTTTCCACCTGCCCGGTGATGAAAATCGAACAGATGACAGGTTTCCGTCCTTAGAGTAATTTGACCTAAGGTTTCCACCTGCCTGGTGATTAAGATCGAACTGGGAAGCAGGTTTCTGTCCTTAGAGTAATTTGGTATGAAGCTTCCTCGTTTTTGTTGACCGGAGCTAATGAGTTAACAACGATAAAATCATGAGTACAAATACACCTGCATGGACAAACATCACTGTTGTATTAATTAATAATATGCGCATATCACATTACATTCAATCTATACCCCCGTGTATTGACAATCAGTGGTAAAATTTCTTCAGATTGTGGGCATTCCATGGCCGGGGAAGCGGTCTCTCGTCTAAGTCCTCAAAATAGTACGCCCCCGCGCCAGCGATGGCAATAACTCTATAGAGCCCTTCCCAGGTTGGGGCTAACTTCCCCGCATTAGCGTCTCGCATATGCCCTACTGCTTTCTGCAACACCAATTCCCCGGTGCCGAATTCCCGTGTCTTCACATCCCGGTTATACCGCCGGGCAAGCTTCTGCTGATACTCGGCTAGCCATATAGTTGCTGACTCTCGGCATTCTTCTAGTAAATCCAGATGTTTCACCATCGATTCGTTATTCTGGGCTGGGGCAAACCCCGTAACCCGTGCGCTACATAAGTTTATCTCGACTGGTATGACGGCCTCCACCCCGTATGTTAGGGAGAATGGAGTTTCTCCCATGGACCTTCTAGGGGTTGTTCGGTATGCCCATAGGACATTTGGAAGCTCTTCAGCCCACTTGCCCTTCGTTCCTTCCAATCTTTTCTTCAATCTGTTCATAATCTTTTTGTTAACGGCTTCAGCCTAGTCGTTGCTCTAGGGGTAGGCCGGGGTAGAATATTTGTTCTTGATGCCAAGATCATTGCAAAACTCGCGGGGCTTTACTATCGAACTGCAACCCATTATCAGATACGAGGGATTCCAGCACCCCAAATCTTGTAACTATATTTCTCCACACAAACTTCTTAACGTCCACGTCCCGAATATTAGCCAATGCCTTAGCCTCCGCCCATTTGGTGAAGTAATCTACAGCTACTAGAACAAATCTCTGATTGCCCGTGGCCCGGGGAAACGGGCAGAGAATATCCAACCCCTACTACGCGAAGGGCTAGGGGCTGCTAACCGGGTTTAAACAACCTGCTGGTTGGTGGATCAGCGGGGCGTGCTT
>JARYZH020000836.1:0-61217 GCA_030021035.2 Notholithocarpus densiflorus
GCTCCAAAGGTCTTGTTTCTTAAAAGTGACATTGCCAAACTCAGTCTCATTCCACTTTTTTAAATCCAACTTCAAGGCAGCCAACTTCTTAGCAAGAATAAAACTTGGGGTTCCTTGGAACAAATAGGATGCCCACCACTTCTTCACTTTGTCGACAAAATTATCCACCCTCAATCACATATTTTCAAAACGGAAAGGAATTCTACCTCTTCGCTGACTCCCACCCTCCAACAAAATAGGAAAATGGTCAAAAAGAACTCTGACATCCTTTTTTGGGTGAACTGAGTGAAGTGATCTGCCAAAAGAGGGGAGAAAAGGAACCGGTCTAGCCGAGAAGCTGAGGAAGTATTGGACCAAGTATAAAGGCCCCCTTCCATATGAATATCCATCAACCCATGCAAAGAAACAAAGTCAGAAAATCCATACATAGCCCGGGAGAAGCTAGCAGCCCCCAATCGCTCTGATGGGAAACAGATTATATTAAAGTCCCCTCCAAGGCACCAAGGCAAATCCCACCAACTGATCAGCCCGGTTAGTTCCTCCCACATCAACCTACGCCTTTTGTTCAAATTTGGCCCATAAACGCCTATAAAAGCCCACTCAAATTGGTCGCCTACATTTTTAAACTTGCATGAAACCGAAAAATGCCCCACCGCTTCCTCCACCTTTTCCACAACCCGTCTATCCCACATCAATAAAATACCTCCAGAAGCACCATCTGAGCCCAGGTACAACCAATCAACATATGGACAACTCCATATACTTCGAACAATACCTCTAGTAATTCACTCTAGTTTGGTCTCTTGCAAACACACAATATCAGCCTTCCAGGATCGCAACAAGTTACGAATCTGAAGCCTCTTGTCAACTTCATTCAGTCCTCTGACATTCCAGGAAAGAAGCTTCAAATTAATTGAGCAACAGAAAGAACCCGATTCCTATTAATACCACATCGCCTAGCAGATGAAGAGCCATAATTAATAGAACTAAACAACCCTTTCAACTTTCTTAAACCTTTCACCCCCGAACCTTTTAAACCACATGATTTCTTGTTCACCTCAGTCCTCCGATATAATTCAGCTTCAACAGCCAATAAAAATTCTGTTGCTTGATCTTCTAAACCCTCAAGGGACGTGCCAAGGAAGCTATCGAAATTATTGAATCTCTTTTGAAACCAATCGGAATAAGGTTCCTGACTCTCTGAAGTATCCATACCCACAACACTTTCCACATCTGCAAGTGACTGCTCTGCCATGGCCAAAGGTAGAGAAAAAGCAATTGGATCAACAACTAGGGGCTGATCAGCTTCCTCCGAGTAGGTATCCGAAACCCCATCCTCCATCAATACTTCATCCTCTTTGAAAAGAGCCGATGACACATTCGTAACGTCAGAAGACTCCAACGGAACTAAGGCCAGCTGTTGTTGCTTTTCCAAAACCTCTGTAGCTTCACACCGAGGCAAAGAGATCTGAAGCGGAACCACAACCCTCCTCCCATCACGTAATTCAAGTACCCACTGCTTCGAGTTCCCCTATTTCTTGACGATATTGCTAGAATGCTCTTGGAGAATCAGTTGGAGATCACGCACTAAGTTCTCGTCGCTATCTGTGGTGCATGCCGACCCATTCCTGGCCTCCACGGACTCGTCGGAGCTGAGAAGCTCAGACTTGACTACATCGGAGACTTGATTCGAGTCAATCGGCGCCGATAACTCATACCTAGCTTCAACGATCTTGTCGGAGTTGAGAAATTGAGCAGCGGCGACATCGGAGACCATCGACGACATCAGTGGCATTATCGATGTACACGACGAAGACTGGTTGGGTCTCTCGCATGGACACGACCCAGACATCCCTGGAGTTTGGGTCTCTCGCATCGGGAAAGACCTGGAGGTCAATTCTTTTCTTTTGGGTTGCTAGACCAAAGTGGGCTTGGGCTTAAATTTGTGGACATGAGGTGGGTTAAGTGGGGAAGCTTCAGCAAGTGCATTGGGCCTAAAGACAGCTTGCGTGGGCCCAACACCAGAACAACCCACTTCCTTAATGTTGGAGCACTTAATTTCCCACTTACCATTCAGCCCACGCTCCAAACATAATGAAACTTCTAGCGACAAAGGAGAATCAACACCATTAAGAGCGTCGTCCTTTGTTTCAAGCGTGAATTCAGCCTCAGGAACTGCACTTACCTGCTCAGCACCCCTATTGCGCGAATCCTGGTTCTGAGACTTCTGTCTACTCAAGCTAGACTTGATTGATTGATTTGATTTGATTGAATTTTGAATGTTGGGCATTGCATGCTTTCCTGTTCCGCTTCCATCATTGGTTTTCCAATCACCATCCACCGCTGCCGACAGAAAGGATTTTTGATTTCTGAACTTTTGCACTGTCGGGAACAGGGTAGATTGAGATGGCGGTTTAACGACAAGAGTGTCGGGAGCAATAGCCTTATGTAGATGAAAGCCAAAACCTCTCCACCCACTACCCAGCTTTCCTTCGGTACAATGATGAGGCCCTTCTGACGACCATGAAGAAGTTCAAAGATCATAAGAAAGCTTCCATGTGCATTGAATCCCAGTTGCAAAATAAAAACCTTATTACCATCCCTGAAGGTTCTAGCAAAATTTTCAGGACGTGCATTTGACAAGAGATCCTCAACATAAGTTAGCAAACGTATAACACTCTTTTCCCATGAAAACCGACCGGAGAGAATCCTTATTTCTTTCAAATATACGTAACAAGTAGAAAGTACCTCCCTCCTCCACCTAAGTTTCTTGCTAGATGCAAGTACTTGCGGAGGGACTAATGAGGAAAGTTCACACAATGGCCTTGTAAGAGCTGAATAAGTTGGGTGTTCAATGGCCCTGCCAAAATCCAAAATTAATTTTAATATCCTCCAAAATAATTAAAACAGAGAAAGGCATACGGTCTTCAGATCATATCTCCTCCATTAAATCATATCCAACACTTTTGGATTGCTGCACCAATCATGTTACATAATCCACTGTACTATAAACCAAGGAAAAGAACAAACTAATGGAAATTTGCAATGGTCCAGACCAGCTGATCATCCCCCTCACCCCTCGGCATAGAGGAATAAATAAACTCAAAGAATGAGTCGACAATGGTTGCCTGCCAATCCTGAGGACCATGACGGAACAATAAATTCCAACTCCTACCTCCTTCTGAATTTGATACAACCAAGTCAGAGACCCATGCTTCTTTAGAAACAAAGCAATCATACATGGAAGGGAAGAGTTCCTTCAAAGGAGTAGGCCCACACCATGGGTCATGCCAAAAACTAACACAGCTACCCTCCCCCACATTATACAAAATCTGGCTAAAGAACTTCTCTGTTCCTTCTTTAATACTCCTCCACATCCCACACCCGTGAGCACCTCTTACCCGTCTAGTGCACCAGCCTCCTCTGGCCTCTCCATATTTGTCTGCTATAACCTAACGCCATAATCTATGATTTTCTTTCCCAAACCGCCACAACCACTTCCCAAGCAAAGCCTTGTTAAACAGCCCAACTCTTCGGATTCCCAAACCACCACATTCAACTGGCAAGCATACCTTATCCCAAGCAACTAAAGGATATTTAAAAACATCCTCTGAGGCCCCCCAAAGGAACTTCCTCTGAATTCTTTCAATTCTTGCAGCCACAGCTTGAGGGATAGTAAACAACGATAAAAAGTAGGTGGGAAGACTCGATAGGGTACTTTTTAACAAAATAAGCCTACCTCCTTTTGACAAATACAGTCTTTTCCATCCAGCCAGCCGTTTCTCCATCTTTTCAATAATAGGATTCCAAATTGATGAATCCTTATAGTGTGCCCCAAGAGGCATGCCCAAATATCTCATAGGCAGAGAGCCCACCTTGCAGCAAGGATACGAGCCAAACCATTCAAATCCCCAACATCGCCAACAGGAACAATCTCACTCTTGCCTACATTAACTTTCAGGCCTGTAATAGCTTCAAAGAAGATCAGCACCATCTGCACATATAATAACTGTTCCCTAGAAGCATCACAAAACAATATAGTATCATCAGCAAAAGAAGGTGAGAAATATGGATACCCCCATGTCTATGGGACCCCGCTTTAAATACACAAAGAAAACCACCATTTTCTGTCCTCTTCAATAGTCTACTTAACACTTCCTAATCATAAGAAATAAAAACGGAGACAAGGGATCCCCTTGGCGAAGACCACGAGAACTACCAAAAAAACCTGCAGGAGATCCATTAACCAGAACTGAGAATTTAACTGTAGAGATGCACGCCTTAATTCACCTACTCCACCTTGCCCTAAAGCCCATCCTTTCCATAAGGTAAAATAGTGCATTCCAGTTCACATGATCATAAGCCTTCTCAATGTCCAGCTTTATTATAACACCAGGAATACCACTCTTCAACCTGCTGTCTAAGCATTCATTAGCAATAAGAACCGAATCAAGAATTTGTCTCCCTCCCACAAAAGAATTTTGAGAGTCAGATATCAACTTATCAAAAACTCCTCGCAGCCTATGAGCCAACACCTTAGCCAACAGTTTATAAAGGCTGCCCACAAGGCTAATAGGACGAAAGTCTTTGATATTTACTGCATTAGTCTTCTTGGGGATCAAACATAGAAACGTGGCATTAAGAGATTTCTCAAAAACACACTGGCTGTGAAAATCTTTGAAGAAAGTCAATATATCCCCTTCTAAAACACTCCAGCATTTCTGAAAGAACGCCATAGTAAACCCATCTGGCCCAAGGGCCTTATCGCTTCCGCCTCCTTAAGAGCCTCAATAATCTCCTCCTTCTCAAACTCTCTCTCCAACATAGACCTCTCAGTTTCGTCTAGACAAGCGAACTCTAACCCATCAATAGTAGGTCTCCAATCTTCCGATTCCTGATGTAATCTCTTATAAAAATCCACCACCTGATCCGTAACATCTGACTCCTCCTCAAAGAGAACGCCATCCACCTCCACACCCCTAATCTGATTGGTTCGCCTATGGGAATTGGCAATTCTATGAAAGAACCGTGTGTTGTTATCACCTTCTTTGATAAAAAGAGCCTTGGACTTCTGCCTCCAAGAAATCTCTTCCAAAGAAGCCAGAAAATCTATATCTGATTTAACCACCAACCTTCTAGCCCTGTTCTCTTGAGTCAACACTTGCATCTCTTCTCTGATGTCAATGTCTAAGAGCTCGGTCAATAGACTCTTTTTATTAAAAGCTACATCTCCAAAAACATGCTTGTTCCAATGCTTCAAATCCCTTTTAAGAGCTTTCAACTTACAAGCTAGAACGTAACTTGGAGGTCCCACGAAATGATAACCATTCTACCAATGCTGAACCTTATCCACAAAACCCTCCACCTTTAACCACATATTTTCAAATCCAAAAGGGCTCTTCCCCCTTGACATACCACCTGCCTCCACTAGCAAAGGACAATGATCCGACACCACCCTAGGGAGAGTTCTTTGAGTCACATCTAAGAAATGCTCTTCCTAATCTGCTGTCATCAAAACTCTATCAAGTTTGGACATAGAAGGACTATCAGAGTCTCGAAACCAAGTATATTCACCTCCTACCAAAGGAAAATCAAGTAGCGAATGTTTAGCAATGAAATCCGAGAATTTAAACATAGCTGGACTAAAAGAATTACAGCCAAGTCTCTCAGTTGGGTAACGGATAACATTGAAATCTCCAAACAAGCACCAAGCCCCAGCCCACCGTGATCTCACTAAGTCTAATTCTGCTCACATTGCATCCCTAAGACTTCCATTAGTCGGTCCATACACCCCTGAACAAATCCATTCAAAGCCATCTGACACACCCTTCAACACAACTGAAATTGAAAAACTTCCAACCATTGAATCTACTCTCTCAAAAACCCTTCTATCCCACATTAGAATGACACCCCCAGCTGTATGTATGGCGTCTAAGGCCCCCCAGTCTACAAAAGGGCTACCCCAGAGACTTTTAACCAAGTTGGAGCTGGTAATGTCTAATTTAGATTCTTGAAAACATACGATATCACACTTCCATTCTCGTAAAAGATTCTTCACAACATCTCTCTTGTGAGGATTATTCAAACCCCTCACATTCCATGACAGCATTTTTAAATTCATTTACCAACAGACGAACCCAAACCAGAGGATTTCAAACTGCCTCTAGAACTTCTACCAGAATGCCCATCATAATTGATAGATGAAAACAAATTTCTTAACTCCCTCATCCCCTTTTGGTTTGAATTGCTTACTCGACGAGTAGTAACAGCAGTTGCTTGCTGCTCCCAAACCCTCTCAAGTTTTTGAAAAAAATCAATACACTGTCTCTCACAACAATCAATTGGGAAACCCACATAAGTACTAAAATCTCTAATCATCCTACTCACCCATTCTGAAGGCTCCAAAACCTCTTCCACTGAAAACCCATCCGAACCATCTTCCATAGAGACCAGATCAAGAGAACCATTTGGGTCCCACAGAGCCAAAGGTGTAATGACCTCAGGATTAACAGCCTCCTCACCCTTACCCGAAGGCAAAGAAGCATCCCAAATCAGTCTAGGAACCTCAGAGTCAATCAATCCACAACCCACCTCAGAAATAGGAAAATTCAAGTCTGAACCCACCCTCACTTGGCTCTGAACCTGAACTGGACACCCAGAATTTTCAACAGTTGTTGAACGAGCTCCAATAGCCGTATCGGCAACCAAAAACCCAGCCCCTTGGTCCACAATTTGATCAGTGACAACAGGGGAGTGTGCTGGTTCTCTATCGACGCTCAAGACTGCCTCTAGAACAGTACTGTGATCATCAGAACCCGAAACACGATCGTCGGGCTTCGTATTGGTCACGAGTGGGCTGCTCAGTCTCTCGCCGGAGCTCTAGAACTCCCCTGCCTCTTCCTTGTGAGTCGGTTCCTCATCGGACTTCGTATCAGCAGCAGGGGAGCCACCCAGTCCCTCGCCGAAGCTTGGGATCTCCCCTTCCTCGTCCTCGTGTGTTCCCGATCCTTCCCCAATCACCCACTCATGAGTTTGCAAGTCATCAGATCCATCGCCTATACATACTTGACTTGAAATGTCAAAAGAGGGCTGGCCCGACCCCTTCTCACGATTGGGTTGGTGGGCTTGAGTAGGTCGGCTTACAATGGGCTGTAACTTACCCCATGAAACAGTCCGCTTACCCTCACCCACCAAGTCAATAGATATTTTTAAACAAAAGTGGGCCTGGGTCCATTTTAAATGACTTACACGTACAGGCCTACCAGCTGTTGACACACTAGCAGAAATAGACTTTTTGGAAACATCAAATCCCCCCAAAGACTCAAACTGATTATGCTGACCAGTTATATTTGGAAGATGCTTCTCAAAACGTAAAGTACTCCCTTTATTCTCGTGGCCATTTAATTTTTTCCAAACTTGGGATTTTCGCATGTCAACTGCTTTTTCAAACTCTCCGCCTCCGGCCACCACCTATTCCATCGGTCTAGCATTCGTCTTCTCCAAAAAATAGTCACGTAATCTTCTTCCAAACAAAGTCCAACCACCTATCTTGGTCCCCTCTGGAACTCGGAGGCAACCCCTTCTTGCACCATTGTGGTATTCAAAGATTTCCACAAATAAGCCGTCCTTGTTAAATCTACTGGTAAACTCCAAAAGTTTAGAATTCTCATGTAAACGTTTGAAAAAAGCTTGTTTTCGAAAGTTCCACTGATCTAGGTCTGCCAAACAAGCAATAATCCAATCCAAACCCAAACGACCCACCCTAATGGAGCCATGGAACTTACCTCATCGTTCATGAATAGCATAGGAATCTATCCTACCACCATCAAAAGCTAAAGAAAAAACCTGAGTCAATACGAAAGACAGCTGAAATCCTCTCTAACCCCCCTGACTGTGGTTTAGGCTTGGGCTGTTGAGGTTTGGGTGGCTGTGTGGGAGTAACGGTGGGCTTGGATTGTAAGGTTGAGGGGTGTGAAACGTTATCAGTATGGGAAGCTGTGGGTACAGGTATCAAGGGGAGTGGTGGTGGTCCTTGGCCAAAGGTCGGCCAATAAAATTGTGGTGGTGTGAAAAAAGGTAAAGGGGGATGATATGGGTTATAAGGATGGCACGTTGGTAGGGATGGTGGTGGTAGTGATGGTGTATATGGATGTCTAAGTTGGACAGGGTGTGGTGGAGGGAGTTGTGGATATGGTGGTGGTGGTAGAAGGGTAGGGCGAGGTGATAGAGAGGTCATGGCTATACTTGGACATAGTCAGTGTAGGGTCACCTGGAATCAGTAAACTGTATAACACTATAAACTGTTAGGAAATGGTGAATTTGTAATTTAACATGATATCAGAGTAGGAGATATTGAGTTCGATTCCTGTCTCTACTTTACCTCCCATTTAAAATGTTAAAAACCCCACATGTTGGGCCCCACTTATTAAGAGGGAGTTTAAGCAACACAGGAAGGGGAGTGTTAAAATTGTGGTTAAATAATTAAATTTATTTCCTAATAGTTTAAGCTTTTGGGAGAATCATTAATTTAACAATAACATTTGACATTCTATTTGTGAAACCAAAGTTGACAATATTGTACCAGAGATCGTTTAAGTGGACTAGTGTACCGTTTCGGGATTGTGTGTGTGTGTGTAAAGGCTAAAGTCCACATATTTTATTAGTCCATTCTATTAGCTCAATTACATTATCCCAATATATCAGCCCAAATAGCATTTTTCATAACCCCTTTATTTTTTTTATATATATTTTTTAAATTTCAACTCTCTGGCCAAAATGGAAATATCGGCTGAAACATTCGAAAACCCCAATAGAAGCTGGTATCTTATTCTGTTCATTTCAGGGTGGTATTTATACTGTTTTAGTGGTCAGTACAGTAAATATTGATTGGTACGGTATGGTGTTGACAATTTTATGTGGAACTTATATATATGCAGATATAAAATGGACTATTAAAGTAATTTACTAATATTCCAATCTTGAAATAAAATTTCACTAGAAAATAGAGGGTAACAATTTACTAGTTTCATTTTTAACCATTCCATGACAGAAACACACATTCAATGTGCTGGTAAATTTTGACTTGGTTGCACCTTGTATTTTAGCAACTCTCTCTAGTAATAAATTTAAAAAACCTAGTCTTAAAGAGATATTTTATTTACTTGATTGGTAGTAAACCATTTCTGAGGTGTTTTGAACAACTCAATCAAATATCAACTTGTAAGGGCATCACCTGGTGTTAACCTGTAAAGGTGCAAGGTGCAGCCTGGTGGTTGGAGGCTTGGGATGAGATTTAGACCCAGATATCCTGGGTTCAATCCCCACTAGGAGTTCTCCTAGATTACCTAATACACGGTTTTGGCGGTTGTGGTCATGTATCCCTACCTTGGTGAGCCACGTCATAATAAAAAAGGGCATCACCTGGTGTAAAGACAATAACAAAGACATAACAGGTTATTATTTTCTTTAGATGCTTACACACCCCCCCCCCCCCCAGCGGAAAAAAAGAAAAAGAAAAAGTAAGGGCGATAATTGGGCAAAAGACATAGCAGGTTATTATTTTCTTTAGAGCCTGCAATTTTGCTGCACTTTGTATCATAGCTACTCTCCCTGGTGCAATCACCAGATACTAACTGGGCCCAGTTGATATTTATTATACATTATTAAAATTTATAGGATTTAATTTTTATTCCCACTTATGTAATTGGTCAAGAATTATTTATACCTATTAGGTTTAGGACTTTATATCCTTTACTTGCTTGGTTAGAAATGTAGCTTGGGACTTCTATTGACAGCCCCAAGTTTCAGTATTGTTATGCTTGATTTGGTTATAAGATTTCTTTGTATTTTCTAATTGCTTGGTGTTGACTCTAAGAATCCTACGTGCCGACTCATCAGTTTTCAATCCCACTTGGTGCTGACTTCAGGCCACCCACTCTAGGCGTCGACTCCTAAGTTTTATTCTTTTGTTTGTTTGTTTTTTTTTTTTTTCCTCAAATTTCTTTTTGAGTTTTACTTATTAAAAAAAAAAAATTCTTTTTGAGTTGCATCAAATTTGGTAAAAGAGCAATCCTCGATCCACCACAGTCACCACCCTCAGACACCAACATTGAAATGCCATACCACCTTTGATCAAGAATTCCACCAACAACTCCCACGCCCAGATGATAAGCCACCCGCAATCTAATGAGTCACCATCACCCACTCAAGTACCCAAGGAAAATCACACATACTGTTATCCAACAAAATACACAAACAAAAAAAAATGTACCATCCTTCCATTGATAAAAAGTTGAAAAATAGCTAAGTCGGCTTCAATCACAAGACTGACACTGATAGTGTAAGATGAGTTGAGAAAAGCGTCGTGGTCTTCAAGTATCGTCGTTTCACTCATAGTCTTTGTGCATCACTGCCAAAACCAAGGTTTGCACCCTGAGTGCCTCCTAAACTGAGCCATTCAATTGTCACTTAAGTTGAGGCTTGCCACTAGGACATCTGTTTTCATCACCGGACTGGCTAAGTCAGCTTCAATCACAAGATTGACACTGATAGTGTACGATGAGTCAAGAAAAGCCTCATGGTCTTCAAGTATCGTTGTTTCGCTCCTAGTCTTTGTGCATCACTGCCAAAACCAAGGTTTGTACCCCAAGTGCCTACTAAACTGAGCCATTCGATTGTCACTAAAGTTGAGGCTTGCCTTGAGCATCTCTTCAAATTGATTTGCATTCGTGAGCAATTTTATTGTCATATTTGGGAAACTTCCCCACTGGTTCCTTAATTTCAAGGTTTTGTTTGTAAATGTTGATTTGGAATTGAATTTGAAAGGGAGGAAATCTTTGTTAAGTGATGGACAGGAGGTCATTGGGTATGAAAGCCCATATGTCTAGGTCCACGTATCCTAATGTTGGGCCCTTTTGGTATTCAAAAAGTACATAGCTCTTGTAGTAACCAACAGGGACGGACCCAGGTGGGGGCCCAAGGGGCCTGGGCCCCTGGATCCATAATTTTTTTTTATTTTTTATAGTTATTATATATTTCATTTTTACAGTTGGACCCCCTTCCAAAACCTTAGGCCCCCCTTCTCCTCAATAAGCCTAGCTAACCTCAACCCAAATAGCAACTATCCAAATCCAAAAACTTAACAAAAACAATAAAAACATTCACAATGGTGATTGTATTTTAGCTCAAAAAAAACTATTTTATCACCAAAGAACCAAAAAATCATGTGTTATTGGAGAAGATAAAGCTAAATTTTTTGCAACTACAGTAAACTGATATAAATACCAGTTGACTGTAGCAAGTTGTTAAAAATAAAATAAAATATTTTATTAAGATTATCTCTTCCTTGAATTAAAAAACTTAGATTCTCTCTCTTCCTTTATTATTTTAATGAGTTGTTTATATTATTTTAAATGAAGTAATAAAAAAATTGAACATTTGATATTGGGTGTATTGTAAAATGAGGTGATAAAATAGATAAAGTAGTTTTTTGAGGTACTAAAAGCTAAAACTTTTAACACTACCACTGTGAATGCTCTAACTTCAAAAAAAAAAAAAAAAAAAAAAAAATTCATAGCCAGCCTAGTATTAAAAAAAAAAACATTATTTTGTTTTTGTTTTTTTCTTTGTTGGTAAATCTTTGCATCTTAATGTATTTAGAAACAACAATTTTGTGTATTTATAATTTTTTAATACTATATGGATGCCTATTTGGAGTTTTTTTTTTTTTTTTTATTACTCCGGCCCCCGCTAACTTAAAATCCTGGGTCCGTCCCTGGTAACCGATCAAGTCCAGGTTAGCAATATCCTCTAACCTAGGTCTGAACTTCCTCTTTCTATAGCGGATTCAATTTACCATTTAAATCTCATCATTATTTTCTTTATGTAGGCACTTAATCCTCATTATTAACCATTGAGCTAGCTTAGAAAGTTGACTTTTATTTGGACACCTTCTGTACTGTGAACTCTATCACTACCTGATTGCAATTTATCAGTTTGAAGTATGGACCAAGTTTCCTGGAAAAATTTGTAAAACTATATTATTTAATAACAATTATTTATATTGGTACTGTTTTGAAGTTATTGGGGGATCTAGCCTTTTTTTAAAAAAAAATTATAAAAAAAATAATGTTTTGAAAACACAACTTCACTTAAAATTCTACTGAATTGGATGAGCTAATGTGAAATCATGTTTTGAAAAAACTTGATTTTAACACTTAAAATCATGTTTCCAAAACATGATTTTAGAAATTAGGCTAAATTCCCAAATGATTTCAAAACAGTGGAAATTTAAATAATTAATATTAAAAAGGTATTAGTTTTCAAATTTTGCCACTTGTATTTGTTAGCCTTTATTTTATATTGAAAACTAAACTGTGAAGGGTTTTGTTTATTAATCTCAATTGCAGCTATATTGAGCATGCCCCATGAATGCATTTGCGTAGTGGTCTTATATTTTCTTGTTACGAGTCTTAGTTTACCATGGAACAAACTCTAAATATTTTGAAAGTTATCCAAGATTTGTTTGCAAAGGCCAAGAAGTTGGACACTAGGTTTGATTCCCTTGATGCCTGTTTGATTCATCAAAGACGTCCTTCCAAAGAAAGACCTATAGCAATGAAGGCACATTCCACGCAGGAGGCAATAACATACCACCCCTCTGGGCAAAATCGTGAAGGTAATTTTAATAGGGATCAAGGCATAGGTCAGGGATAATATAATCATGATGATCCCAGGGAACCTAGAAATTCTAATGGAAGGATAAGAGGGAACATAAGAGTTGAAGTGCCTACATTTGGCAGTCATCTTGATCCACTAGTGTTGACTAACTGGTTACATGAGATGGATACTTTGGCCAATGAATCATAGCTGAATTGTCAATTTGTTTTCCCATAATAATGGAATGAAGGGTGAGGTCATGGATTCAAGATCCACTGGGTGTATGTGTAGCTTACCAATAAAAAAAAATGAATTGCTTCATTGAGTGTTATAAGTTGCTTTAGGAATTAGGACTAAAGAGTCAAATTTTCCAAAATGAAACTCACAAGTAGAACAAAACTTTTATGGAGAAGTATTGAACAACTATTTGCTTGGATATACGAACCCCTTATACTTTATTGGGAAGAAATGAAGGCAAAGCTCTATGAGAAATACCTACCCCAATTCTACCAAGTTAAGCTTCCTAATCAGTGGAACAGCCTGAGACAAAGAAATAGGCCTGTCTCTGACTACATGGCACAATTTGATGAGTACATGATGAAATGCAGTATACTTAATGATGAGACAATTACCTTGAGGATGCAGTAGGTTTAGGAAAGGTCTGAGTAAAGACCTCAAGAAGGAACTTGTTCTAAAGGAGGTCAAACACCTTAGCCCAAGCATATACCGTGTTCAAAACTATGAATTGGTAACCAGACCCCAGTTTGTGAGGCGACTTGAAACCCAACCCACATCTAGTAACCCTCAGTCGTCTGGTAGTAAGTCTTTGGTAGGTCCACATCAGCTCCGGCCCAAACCCAACAACACACCTTTAAGCAAAGATTACTAAAGAAAAGAAGTGGTTAATGAACCTCCTAAACAAAATTCCCAAGCTTGATGCTTTAGATGCCTAGTCTTTGGTCATGTACTAGCCTGTCCCAATAAAACTCTCCTGATTAAGGGACAAGAACAAGAGGATGCAAGGAAAATCTTGAAGAAACTAGTTAATAAGTCTAACATTGATGAAATCCAAGACATAGATGAAGAGTAAGAGGGCAACCCTAACACCCAGGTAGCATTTAAGCTATAGCACCTCAATTAGAGCCCTTAGAAAGTAGTCTTGATGCACCTAAGATGAGTGAAGTTGACTGTACATTAGCACTGCCTAAAAATGCAACTAAGAAAAATGGCTTAAGCATTATAAAACTAAAAGAGCTTGAGAGGGAAAAGAATGATGATTTTATTTCCCCCACCACCCAATTTGCATATGATAGTCATATCGCTATGTCTATAGGAATGACTTTGTTTGAAGGCATACATGGTCAAAACCATAGGAAGCCTTTAGATCCCCTCTTGATCACCATCTGTTAAAGGCATATGAGTCAGTAGGGACGTTGACACTTCATATCCAAAAATTACAACATGAGATCAGTAAGCAATCTCCAAGTGTACATAAAATCCAGGTTGATTAATTATGTGTTATTTCCAGTGGGGGATTATTTCATGGTTCCAATTAAGCCTGAACAGTTTCCCTCCAAAACAGTTACGCAACTTCAAGCCTATAGTGCCAAACCTTTTTTTTTTGTTTGATAAGTAACGAAAATTTTATTAAAATAAGAAAACAGCCAACCCAGGTACATTGGGAATGTACTATGGGGGCACAAATCAAGAACCAAAATTACAACGATCAAGTAAAACAGTAAGGGAAGAACAAGAAAGATGACAAAAGACCACACTCCAATCAAGGAGAGTGTGTAAAAACAAAGACTTAATCTCTAGCGTAAAGCGTTCACATCCCTCAAAGCTTCTAGCATTTATTTCACGCCAAATACACCATATCAAGCAATGAGGCACAAGTCTCCACAAATCTATGTTTCGATGTTGTCCAAACATACCCTGCCAAGACTCAAACAACTCAATAACCTTGTGAGGCATAACCCAGTGGATTCCAAACAATCAGAACACCAACGACCACAACTCACAAGCTATGGGGCAGTGAAGAAGAAGATGATCCACTGACTTCCCACAACTCTTACACATATAGCACCAATCAAGAACTAGCACACGTCTTTTGCGAAGGTTATTTGTTGTTAAAATCTTTCCTAAGGAAGCAGACCATGAAAAGAAAGCTACCCTTGGAGGAACCTTTGATTGCCATATCATTCTCCAAGGGAAGGATAAGAGAGTAGGAGGGTAGAAAGAAAGATAGAATCCTCTAACCTCAAAACCTCTACTCCTTGCTGGCTTCCTACAAACCCTATCAAAACCCAACCCCCGTACAGTCGAAGAGTAGACCATATCCATAAAAAGATCAAAGGATTCTTGTTCCCAATCTTGTGGTGGACGATGAAATTTAGCATCCCAATGAATCCTCCCACTAGACCAACACATAACCTCCGCTACTGAAGAATCCTTTGTCCTACTAATACAATAAAGTTCCAGAAAAGCCTCTTGGAGAGTACGATCTTCACACCACACATGCTTCCAAAACTTCACTCTAGTACCATCCCCCACATCATACAAAATGAGTTTAGAAAAATTCAGCCAACCACTTCTAATAAATCTCCACAAGCTAACACCATAAGAACTGGTCACCTTTTTCGTGCACCAACCACCCCAAGCATTCCCATATTTCACCTCAATAACCCTCCTCCATAGAGCATCGGTCTCCATGCCTATAGTGCCAAACTGTTCAAAGTATTGAAACGGTTGGCTTCACATTGACCTTTTATCTGGTTAATGACATTAGCTCTACTTTTAATATAAAGGATTTAGCAATTATTCTAGATATCCCTTTTGATGAGTATTCTCATGATCCCGATGACATATCTATACTTGATCCTGCACCTATAAATCTTTCACCCACAAGTTAAAAAAACATATTGATTCTATTTTGGATGAGTAGATTATTTTCAACAGGGATGGAGAAGTGTAGTGCTACCTAATTCATTGGAAAGGATGACCATAGTCACACTTCGTTTGGATCACCAGAGAGGAGCTGCAACAATTAGATCCTGATTTGCTAGATTACTATTACTGCTGGCAGAAGCCAAACTAGATGTTGTTGAATTTGTCCCACCCCAAGAGAGTTGGAGCGAACACCAGATGCATGCCCCTGATCACATGGCTAGACAATGGATGCCCGTTACTAATTGGGCCCAATTGATATTTATTAGAAAATACTATAATTTATAGGATTTAAGTTGTATTTGCATTTATGTAACTGGTCAAGAATTATTTTTTCCTATTAGGTTTAGGGCTTTATTTCATATCTTGCTTGGTTAGAAAATTAGTCTTGTAGCTTGGGAATTCTATTTAAAGGTCCCAAGGTTTAGAATTGTTATGCTTGATTTAATATTAAATTTTTTTGCAATCGCATGGTGTTGACTCCATGAAACTCTAGGTGTTGACTCCTTGGTTTTCTATCATGTTTTGTGCGGACTCCAAGCAACCTTAGGTGCTAACTCTTAGGATTTATCCTTCTTTTTTTTTCTTTTGTTTCTTTCTGCAAATTTCATTTTGATTTCCGTGTTGCATAACTCCCCCCGGCCCCCAAAAAATAAAAAAATTCTAGTCTTAAAGAAATATTTGTTAACTTGATTGGTCGTAAACCATTCTGTGGGATCTTTAACAACTATCAGCCAATCGAAACTGGTAAAGGGCATTACTTTGTGCAAAGACAATAAAGTGTTTTTTTTTTTTTTTTTTTGGTTAAGGGTATCAATGAGAAGATTCTATCCTTGGATTACAAAGACTTTAAGGCTGAGATAAAGACTGCAGATGCTCAGAAATCTTATAAGGATGGAGTAACTGTGTTAGTAACTGGATGTCTAACGGGCAAGGATAACTTGAGAAGGAAATTTGCGCAATCGTTTTTTCTTGCTCCACAAGACAATGGATACTTTGTCCTTAATGATGTTTTTAGGTATGTAGAAGATGGTGAGCCATTGGACAACCATGCAGTTAATGGAGTTAATGATGTGACAACAGTCCCCATAATTTCTGAACGAGGTAAGGTTATACTACTGTTATTATTGCTTTTGTTATTCCATTCTGACATTGCATCAGGAATACCTTTAATATTGTCTTAGTTTTTTTTTTTTTTGCCAGAGCCCACTCATGTTTCTGATCCTCCAGCAACAGATCCTGAAACTTCTCCTGTGGAAGAGGATGGAAATGTTGTTGAGAAATCTTATGACCCATCCGAGCATGAGATACAATTGGCTATTGAAAAGGAGGCTGTCCAGCCTCCATCTCATTCAAATGGTGATGATGTTTCCATAGCTGTAGAATCATCTTCTTCAGCGCAGGATGATACTCCAAAGCAGTCTTATGCATCAATTGTGAGTTCATATAAAGACTTCTCTCCAGCAAGCATTGCCATAGAATTATTTCTTAAAATTTATTATTTATTCATGTAGGTCAGAGTAATAAAAGGGAGTCCAGGGCCAACTACTACTAATACAATGAAGGTGGTTCCTAAGAAAAGTGAGAATCAGTCACTTGGATCAGTGCCACCTACTTCTATTCCAGAAGCATCAGCCCCAAGTAGTGTTGGTACTCCCGAAAGTAGCAATACTCAAGAGGATGGTATATTATATCTTTGTGGTTTTATTTTCCTTTGCATGTGTTGTACAATACATTGTGGTCTTCCCCATGAAAGCACTTGTATATAAATTTTGAAAATACCTCCATGGTTTGGCATCTTAGTGTCCTGCTTCTCATTAACACTTCGCCAAAATCTGTGTGATTTTAATATCTACATTTTAATTCTCACAGTTGAGGGCTACTCTATCTACATTCGTAATCTGCCCTTCAGCATGACAGCTGAGCAGCTTGAGGTGGAATTCAAGAAATTTGGGCCAATCAAGCCAGGAGGCATCCAAGTCAGAAATAATAAGGTTGGTATCGGATGCATAAAATGCATAGAATATATTCTCAGTTCAGCATTTCCTGACATGGTTTTATCTCCCCCCTGCCTCTCTTGGGGGCTTTGGGTCTGTGCAGCAGCAGGGATACTGTTTTGGCTTTGTTGAATTTCAGTCATTTAGCTCCATGAATAGAGCAATTGAGGTATTGTCCTTGTTATACTCAATTTTCATTGAAATTTTTTTGTTGTTTTTGGAATTTGGATGTTGCAAGTGATTAGTTTCCATCTGTCATCCCAGCTGCCATCAGGATCAAACATGTTTTCTCTTTTTCCCTTTTTCGGCTATTCTAATCCAATTGAGACTATAATCAACTTATAGGCCATCACGCTTTTTATCAAGCTTTAGATCATTCTCTTTTGAGCTGCTGATTGACATTGGTTTGACGTAAATCTTCTTTTTGCATGGAATGTAAGTAGAATACTGTTAAAAGGATTCTTTATAGTTCTTGCCATGTATTCTTAGCTCAAATGGTGCTTCCTTCCCTTGTAGAACAAGGTGAGGATGAGGTTGTGGGTTCAAAAATTGGGTGCATGTATAATTTAACAATCCAAAATAATTCTCTCTTGCCTTTATAGTCACAGTTTGACCAAGCTGCTATTTCAATTATTTTTATTTTTTTTGATGACATAGGAGAACTTCACTCAGATTAGTTGCATGTTGCAGAGCATACTGTACAACAATCATTGGGGTTTTATGTCTCTGATTTTATGCCTATTAAAAAATGTTGTGTGATATTTCAGGATTCACCTATCACTATTGGCGGGCGTAAGGCTGTTGTTGAAATAAAGAGAACTACTACACGAGGTAATTGGGAATGAATTAGCATATGGATTCTCATCCAAATATAAAGAAAATTTTGATACAGTTAATTCAAAGCTTATTATACTTGGAGAAGGAAAATGTCAAGAGCCCTGTAGCTTAATTGATTGGCATCTCCTGGTGTGTTTATGACATCTAGGGCTTGAATTCCCCCTCCCTCGTTGTAACTATTGAATTATAAAAATAAAATAATGAAAAAAACTCGGAGAAGGGAAATGATATTAACTAATATTTGGCTGTTAAAGAGGCTGCATATCATTGTGGATGATCAAACTCTATGCTGGGTTGACATAGTTCATGTTCTTGTTTCTTGCAGTTGGTAGTAGTGGAAGAGGTAGGTTCTCTTCTGGAAGGGGATTGTATCGTAATGACAGCTTCAAGAGCCGTGGAAGTTATGGCGGTGGCCGGGGATATGGTAGAAGTGATTATGGAAACAGGGTTGACTTCTCTGGTCGAGGTAGTGACTTCTCTGGTCGAGGTAGGGGTCCTGCTGGGCGTGGCGAAGGTTATCAGCAAGGCAGAGGGAGAGGAGGCCGTTCCAGTGGACCAAAGCAAAATGTTTCCTCGTGAAACTCTAGTGGTGAATTTTGGAAGCCAGTTTTGACAAAATTGTTTCTATGGTCAGTGCTAGCATCAAAGAACTGAAAAGTGATTTAATCAGATAGTTTAACCTTTGGACTCTGAAGTTGGAGTGACATTGAGATGGAAAGGCATTTTCAGTAGTTTAGGTTTTTTTTTTTTTTTTTTTTTTACCCTAGTTAAAAATGTTTAGAGCTCTTTTTCCCTGTTGGGTTCAAAGGTAGCTTTGCATCTTCAGGTCATCCTCCAGCTCCACCAAGAAACTTTTGATGATAACTCTCAATGGAAGTTGCATAGTTGTAGTTTTTCTAATGGGATGATCTTAACCATTGAGTAGACGTGATGTTTTTCTGATTCTTTATTTTTATTTTTATTTTTTTTTTTGGGAATGCATTCCGTTAATGATTGGCTAGAATATACTTTGGGTTAATCAGTCTTCGTCTAAAATAATCTTGGATTGATGAATTTAGACATTCAACCTCGATGAAATCTTAACGTGATGTAAAAACCTCTGGAGAGTGTTCTAAGTGTCTTGGTTGGAAGTTGGAACTACTAGATAATATACATGTTCTTCCTATATTCTCAAATTAATCTGGGATTAACCTATAGCTCAAAGAACTTTAAAAAAGAAAAAAAATGTAATAACCTGGATGTGTGACTTTCTGTGATTCACATTTATTTACTTGTCTGTTTATCTCCTTATAAACGTCATTTTTGTTTGTTCCTGCCTTCCATGTGCGTGTTCTCCATTTGCATTATTTTATGTGTTATTAGCCCGAAGCCCCCGTAGTAGTAGCAACCTTGTCTCCCTCAGACACATGAACCATCATCAGTGAACCTATTAATCCCATGAATACCTACCTACCCTCTGCTTTCCCGAGTCTGTATATGAAGGGACTATCAGTACCGTTTGACCAACAAGCACCTTTCATGATTGGTTGCGAGTTATATAATATTGTTAGGAGTGAGGAACCTTTAGCCAATGTTTTCAATGACCTACTATAGCCCACTTTGGTTTAATTAGGTAAATGAAATATTTCAGTACTAGCCAATGCCGGCTGATATATGTTTTGAGATTACCGATGTAATACAGAATAATATGTATATATACTCAATAAATTAATATAAGTGTTGTGATTAAAACCCAAAAAAATTTCTAAGAATGTTTAAAATTTTAAGTCATATCCCAATAAATGGCAAACTCTAGCTTAACATACTAGACTAATAAAATAAATACTTATTACTTCAATAAAGAAAAATCTAATTAAAAATTAAATGGAGAGGGCGTCCACTTAATACAACCTGTGTGCAAGACATATATATTATTATATAATATAAGATATAATATGATTTGGACATGAGCTTTTATAGTCAGTAATATTAATTTGTGAATGTTTGGTGAATAATTAAATGATTTTACTATTTTCATATTGTAAACAAGAGGTATTATACTTTCACATGAAATGATTTTTATTTTATTTTTTGTTTAGATAGGTTTTAATCACAGCCTATGTGATTTTATTTTACCTTTGTTCAATTGATACTTATTGAGGGCATATACTAAAATGATTAACAAGTTCATACTTTTAATCAAAAACTTTTTAAAATGTAAGGTTTACTTTAAATATCACCCCAAACTATAGGGGAGTTTTGTAATTTACCAAAGTCTTAACTAAAAGGTAGCCACTTGATGCAAAGAGAGTGCAACCATGACTTTAAGGATCCAATTGATATTGTATAATATAAATATATGTTATGACATAACTTGAACATGAATTTATATAATATTAATATTATTTTGAACATTTTGATAACATTAATTGAATGACTAATTATTATAGAATCTCAAAATTCTTATGTAATGTGTCAAAGGTCTTATAATTCATAAGCGTAAGCACTAGTTGGTCGGGTTTAGGTTACCTATAAACCTATCATCCAATTTGAAGATGTCAGTTGAAATATTTTAGAACTTGTTTCCAATTGATGTGTTGGTCGAAAACAACTGCATTCTAGTTTTGGGTGAGAGTGTGGGTGTGGGTTTAATTGCCCTATAACTTGACTAATTATTATGTGATTTCAAAATTCTTATATAATGTGTGCCAAAGGTCCAATAATTCATAATATTAAGGGTGAGCACAAGTTGGACTGGTTTAGACTACTCATAAACTTGTCACCCAACTCAAAGATGTTCGGTGAGAGATTCTCAAACTACTTGCCAATCAACGCAACGGTCAAAAATATCCGCACCATAGTTTCGAGGGAAGGTGAGTTGAATTTTGTATAACCTCCCAAAATAGAACACATAAATTAACTTAAATAACACACACTACCCATTGTACATTTTATTTATGATTAGCCTTAATTCACATGGAATGATTTTTTGTATTTAAATAGGTTTTAGTTACAACTTATTTTGATTCAATTGTGATTCATTAAGGGTGTGAATTGAAACAATTTAATTTTAATTGAAATTTACTAAAGTTTAGGATTTAACTTGAAACACCCTAGGCCCAAACTATGAGGGAATTATATAATAAGAAAATCTTGAATGAAGAGTAGTCCTTTGGAACAAGAAGAGAAAAAAGAAAAAAGAAGAGTGCAACCATTATTCATAGCATGAAAATGGTTATGTGGCACGGTGATGATCCCTAGAACTCCACTTTTATTATATAGTACTTCCTCCATCCCATTTTGTTTGATCTATTTAGAAAAATCTAACTTTTTAAGGGAACATCATTTAATACATTGTCTTTTACATTAAATGGTACAAGTTTCCAAAACTACCCTCCCTAATTTAATTTTTAGTGAAAGAAGAGACTTTTTAAATAAGGCTAAAATGCAAATTGCACTCTCTAAATTTGACTAAAATTCTTAGTCCTCTACTTCACTTTTGTTTAATTGAATCTTTTAAATTTAAAATTTATTCAATTCAAGTTTTTCATCCAATTTCATTTAAAAATTGTCATTAAAATAATTTTTTTCTCACATAAAAAAATCTATAAATTAATAAAAATATTTTATAAATTTTTTATGTGAGATTTTTTTTTCATTAGTTAATTGCATACTTAATGACAATTTTATAATGGAAATGGACGAAATGCCTGAATTGAATAAATTTGAAACTTAGAAAACTCAATTGAACGAAAGTAATATTAGAAGATTGAAATGAATTTCAACCAAAGTTAGAGGGTGCAATTTGCATGTTAGCCTTTAAATAAAGAGGAGGACATGTTAAAAAAATTTATTTATTGACTTTTTAAAGAGGACTTTATTTTGGGACATCTCAAAATAGAATACAAGTCAAACAAATTGGGACGGAGGGAATATATAATAGTGATATAGATATTTAACTTTTCCATCCCATTGTTGTAACCACTAAAAAAAAGTATCTAAAATGATAGATCTAAAGCACAAAATATGCATGAAAAAAACCTCACACAATAGCTATGTGAGGGGGTGACAGGGTTTTTTTTTTTTTTAAGAGTAAAATACAAGGCAAGTTGACAATAGAAAATCATCAAAGTGTAAATAACCCTTTTAGTTGGATTCCATTACTATTTTTTCTTTTGGCAAGTTGATTTCAATAAATTCGTTTTATTCTTCTTCCTCTCTCTCTTTCCCATTGTCTTCTTCCTCTTTTTAAAATACTGGTATTTTTTTTTTCTCCACTGCTTTGTGAAAGGGGGTTGGAGAGTTTCAATTTAAAAAAGAATTATTGTGACTTGTGAGGAGAGCTTTTGCGTGGGATGAAGGAAACATAGTTTAGCACACTAGTACTATGGAATTTTTTGTTGAATTGTTAGGCAGTGATGACGATCTTTTATACCATCAAACTATATATGAAACTGTTTAATTGTTTTTAAACACGCTTTTGTTTAACTCTGAACCTTTTTTGGGCCATGACACTTTTGTCTTCTTTAAAAATTCTTCTTTTTGACTCCATTCAACAAACTCAAAAGGTTTATATTAGGAACAGTAACTCCATTATATGAATTTTGAATACATACTATTTAGAAAATACTTTTTATTTATTTATTTATTTATTAGTATTTAGAAAATACTTGTATTGCAGTTACAGCGCAAACAAACAGTGCAAAAACACATTATTTCTTTACTTTTCAATCATTTTATTTACGAATGAAATAAATGACTTTTAGGTTAACTGACGCCTTTTTAAAGTTTCAAATAAAACCGTTCAAGTACTTGACAATGTTTAAAAATAAATATTTTACGAAGGATTTGGATAAAATCAAATTTGGCACTTGATGGATGATAAATCAAAGCTTGAAATCCGTTTATATATGACTAAGCGACTAAGCCAAATAACAAAATTATACATAAGTAGGTAATTCTCGCAATTATTGGTATAGAGATATTATTTAAGGTGTGGTGTATTGATTATAATTATAATCAAAGATCTGAAAGACTGAAAAGCCCAATATATGAGACGTTCACAAAATATTTCTATCATGCAATAAAATTGATATTAAAATTGATATAAATAAATAAATAAATAATTTTTAAAAAAACTCAACTAAGAGAAAGCCATCCAAGCTTGCTATAAAAGATTCTCAAAGATAAAGTAAGTTAGGACATGCACATTGTTGGTACTATCAAAATGATCTGTGCATATTCTCATCCGTTTTGATTTTACACATTAACTTCTCACCATACAATCCGTACTCATAAATTGCCCTTAATCTTATTATACCAAAAAATATATATCATTAATCTTATATGATTTTTAAACAAAGTGAATACTAGTATTTTTATTTCCCCTTGATTGGATGTGAATCATGTGATATTTTGCATCAAGGGAATATTTAACACCCCACCCACCCCACCAGGAAATAAAACCCCTCTATTCAATGACCCATCAATTCTCTATTGAATGCCATGGATAATACACATGTTTAAAATTTCAAAGAAATTATACCTCAAATTACATTTTACACCATAAATTTTCAAAATTTATGATTAGCACTTTAAATTATAGCACACGATACACTTTGCACTATACTGTCAATTCTTATGTCTTCTTGGACGACATCTATCTTCTCAATTCTACCGTTATTTTAGATGAAAAACTAAAATTTATAATACAAAGTATACTTTAAGGTTTAATCTAAAATGACAAAGTGCAATTACCCCTAAAATTCTTGATAAACAAGAGAAGCACTCGTTTGTGCGTGCAAAGAAATACATACATATATATATATGGGTCCGGTTAATATGTGCCTTTAGGGCACACATTAAGCCACCTATATTTGGAAATAGTTTCTCAGGAATTAAAAAAGCTGTTAATACTTTTTCAATTTCCGAGAAAATGTTTCCAAAAATAAATGGCTTGGCACACATTAGTAAAATCCTATATATATATATATATATATATTAGTGAAGCCTAGCATAGCATATTTAACCCAAAAAAAGAAGAAGCCTAGCAAAGCATAGCATAGGCAAGTTGTGGTTAGCCAAGTCCAACATTAGACAGATGTCACCCAAAACACACACCAACCCGTTACATCCACCACACACTCTCTCTCTTTCTTCTCTCTCACTCTCACTCACCCAACCGTCTTTATCAAACGTGAATCAAAACAAACCGGCTTTCCGACACAACGCGTGCGTACGACACGCCACGCCACGTCATTTATACCTTTTTCTTTTCTCTTTTTTCGAAACCAAAAAAAAAAATTCAGGACATGTCGCTCTCGAACAACTTGAACTTTTTTTCTTTTTCTTTTTTGATTGCTCTGCTTAGCTGTGCATGTGCAACTATATCCTGACACGTGTCCAATAATGCCTCAGCGGCACGTGGCGATGACCCAGATAGATTACGCTGACGCCAAAATCTAAGATAATAATCCTAAAAAATAAAAATCATTAATAAATAGTGTGCAACTTGTTCCTCTTGGGCCCCACGCTTGATCTTCCTCTTTGATTTTCTGGCCTTTTTGCCGTGTCCCCCGGAGATTCTTTTGGGCTTCTCTAATCTACACACACACCACTTATTTTAGAGTTTTTGATTTCAGTGGTTGTGGGGACATTCATTCCTGGCCGTTCGATGTAACTAAAAAGTGTGGTCATTACGTGGACCATTTTGCTCTTGGGCTTATCTGATGGCTTACATTTATTAAAAGCCAACGATATATTCTCTATTGGATTTGTTTAATACGTTCAACACACTGTGCAGGAATGCAAGAATTTAGAACCCCACCATTTGAGATTTGAGATTTGAGATTTGAGGTGAGTTTCTTTAAAATTTCTTTTTTTCCTTTTTTATTAAGATAGTGAATAACGAGGTTATTTTTTTAGTGTCTTTTAGAATCTTAACTCGGGATGTATCCACCTTCTCAAAAAAAAAAAAAAAAAACTTGGGATGTATCCAATAACATTTCCTAGGGGTTATTCAGTTCTTCTTTTCAATATAAAAGTATGACTTTATGAGGTTTTAGCAGCATTTTCTTATTCCCCTTGTCTGAACTGAGAGTAACTTTCTTCATGAGGGCGTTTGGATTGCCCTTACACCATAATATTACATTATTATAATCTTACATTAATATAATTTTTCAATATAAGAATACAACATTACATTATTTAAGAAATTGATGAGATTAAGGTGTTATAATATATTTTGTAATTTTAAATTATGATAATATTAGAAAAAATAAAATAAATCAAAAATTTCAATGTCATATCATCATAATGTGCATCACATTAAAGGTGCATCACAATAAACCAAACATCCATTTGATGTAATGTGACAAAACTGATTTGTATAAATTTTGAATAGAGATATATGAGAAGAATTTATACAATTATGAGATTATCGATGGTTTTCTATTAATGTGGCTATCATATAACATTTAATTAATGATTATTGTGTATAACCTGTCTTTCTAAATAGTAAGAAGCTACTTAATCAGTTTATCAAAAAGAAAAAAAAGAAAAAAAAAAAAGAAGCTACATAATCAATTTCTTCTTTCAAAAGTAATTGTTTATAAATCCCATCAAAACCAATTATACAAAGACGAAACAAATCCTATAAGATGAATTCGAATTATTATTATTATTATTATTATTATTTTTTAGAATGAAAGACAAAAACTTTATTAACTAAAGCAAGCCAAATCAGCTTGTACAAGATGCTGAATGTGTGGTGAAATATCCTTCATCCACACTAAAAAAATTAGTATGTTAATAGCATATTTAGGCAGACAATATGCTACAGAATTGCCTTCTCTTTTTGTATGAGAGTAAAGCATTGTGTCAAATCTTTGAGAAAATATTCTGACATCCTCCAGTAAAAGACCTGAAGGAGATAAAGGATACTCGAACTCTTTCAATGCTTTAATGACAGCCATAGAGTCCCCCTCAAGGATAGCTCGCTTTACGCCTAACTCGCTTGCGAAAACTAAGGTTGTTGCTGTTGCCATTGCTTCGATCTCCGTTGCACTGCAAGCTTGGGACAAGCGCTTAGTACATGAGCATAACACCAACCCATTTTCATTCCTGACCACCACACCTATCCCTGATTTATTTTCCTTTGAGAACACCGTGCCGTTGAAATTTATTTTAACCAAGTTCACTGGAGGAGGCAGCCATTTTGTTTGTAAATGGTGACTGTGAGGCTCAACCTGTGATTAAGTGTCCGATAACCTAGAGTGGTATTCAGTCAAAGAAATTCGTGATACCTCAGCAACTTGGTGAAGCACTGTTGCAGGTGCTCGGACCCAGACCTGATTGCGCTGATGCTAGATTGACCAGACTGTAAATGCGAAGAGCTCGAGTTGTTTTCCTTCTTCAACTATCCATGACACCAGCTGCTTAAAATCAACGAAACCAACATGACTTCTGAAATCCCATAAGGTCTGATCAGCCCACACAATATCAATCTCTGAGCAAGACCACAACGCATGCAATGGACTTTCAGTAGCAATTCTGCATCTGTCACATGTTGGGTCGGTGATGATAGTTCTTTTCACCGAAGCTTGCTTCGTTGTCATGGCATTATATTACAACTGAAAATATTATTTCAACCATAAAGGGGGAATCCATCTCTATAGGCCCGTAACAATAGTAGGATCGACCATCCACCTATAAGCCTAGTTTTGGTATTGGTTAAAAGCTGACCTACAATCATTGCAATAGGCCTATAAAGAAATTCTCGTAAATCATGAGAGCCGCGGTTGACTTGGCAGGTGTCGCCGATTAGAGGCTTGTCCAGCATTGACCTATTGGAATGGGAGCAGTTTGGGTCCAATGTTCAGTGGCACTGAACCCGTTGAGATGGTGACACGTGTTCATTTTTGGATACATGTCACAATCTGACGGGGTCAAATACATTAGAAGCATTGGACTTAATCCATACCCTATTGGAGTTTACCTTTAAATTGCCAAATACGAAATAATATGACATGAACATCACAAGATTGGGGTTATGGAGAGTCATACTGCTGCTTCAACCATACCCCTAAAATTTTCATTTAATATCTTCCAATTACCATCAAGTTGCATCAAATGCTAATTAACTATCATCTTAACCTAGTTCCCATGTGATTTTGGTGGATGGGAGATCATCCCACATTCTCACTTTCTCAGGAATACCCAAAGGAGATGACATGAGTATGGCGTTTAAGCACAATCAACATAGCTAAGAATAGGAGAAAGAACCAACTTGTCCTTGAAGCAATCACTATAAATAGGGGAGAGTTATAAATCCAATGTATGAAAAATGACAAATACTTGTTACTCAGCTCAAACTTTTACTCTATTCCCCTCTCCCCTCCCCCCTCCCCCATTTTATGGCATGTTTGGAAGTTTAGAGAGGGAGGAGGGTAGAGGGTAGTAGAGAGGAGGAGAGTAGAGGGGAATGGTTCCTCTCCACCTTGTTTGGATGTTTTTAAAATTAGTAAGGGGGAATGGAGTAATTAGCCATTTCCCTTATTTGAATATTTTAAAAATTAGGATAGAGAAGAGATGAAATGATTAAAATAGATAAATTTACCCCTATTTGAAAATGGACTTGCAACATTGGTTTATTATTAATTTAGAAATGGTAAATTGAAAAATTTATCTAATCAATAATTTATCTACTCTACTCTCCCTCCAAATCTCTTCAATTTGGGAGAATTAAAAATGAGGGGTTAGAGGTGGTTGAAACCCCTCCAAACTTCTCCCCCTTTTTCCTTAAAAAACTTCTAAACAAATTAATTGAATTACTCTCCCTCCCTCTACTCTACGCCCCCTCATTTTTTTAACTTCCAAACAGGTCATTAAGGAAAACTTTTACTCCTTTAATCTAACTTTGACAACAAGGTATCCTTGATCAACCCCACTAGTTGATATAAGGGTCTAGTGAGTGAGCTTCTTTTTTACTTCATTTCAAGAGCTTTCCTTAATTTCCCAAGGACAGAAAAATCATTGGAGGTTAGGGTTTGCATTGTGACTTCCTCATTAACGTGACCACCCCCCCCCCCCCAAAAAAAACAAAAAAAAAGCCATTTTACACATAAGAAGCTTTTTTTTTTTTTTTTTTGTTGTTGTTGTTGTTGTTGTTGTTGCAATTAGACGTCTTTCTTTGATCTGTCCGCATAGGAGATAAATTGCATCGCATTAAGTGTGATGTGAAGTTGCATGCAATTAATACAAAGTTGATTGCATCTCTGAACCACTGGCGCTCCTTTTAAGGTGAAACCATTGGTTTCTTTATGAAATTGGATGGATAACTATTCAATTCTTGAATGGTAGTCTATTGGATAGTCTTTCGTTAATAATCACTTTAGTTTGGTTAAGTGAAGTCATTAGGTCAGTTGCATTTTAGTTTGACCCCTATATGAGCATAGCCCAACTCAAACATTCAACCCATCCAAATCCTCTTATGTACAGGCCAAGAGGGAGGAAAAATGAGAGCTGGCTTTGGTAAGAAAGAAAAAAGAAAGAAGATTTTTTTTTTTTTTTTTTTGCATAGCAGATTTTTATTATGGCATAAATATTTAAAAATATTTATTATATTTTAAAAAATATATATGTTTGCCAATGCTTTTTTGAAAAGACTAGTTTTGTGTTTTCAATAGAAGTTTCTCTTAAGAGATGAGTTCCAAGATGAAAAGGTTGTTTCTTCAAATGTTTTAGAACAATCATATTTTACAACATCATTTTTATAAATAAAAAAATTATTCAATAAAAAGGTCCTCATTTTTTTTTTTTGGAGAAAAAAATGTCCTCATTTTAATTCTAGAATTTTAATTTTTATCATTTCGTTCTCATATTTGTAAACATTGTAGCCATTCCGTGCTTAATTGGATCACCCTTAACTTCCTAACAACATAGTTTTACTCTATTTTCAACTTGTAGTCTTTTACTACCGTACACTCTTGGTGCGATGGTCACTCCACAAATATAAGTACTTGTGGAGTGTGTGAGGCAAGGGTCAGGATTCAAGTCTTTTAATAGGAAGTTTCACACACATATATACATAAATTAAGTTAGAATAAAATTTTTATTTTATTTATAAAAAAAAAAATTGTAGTCTTTTAATACTAAAAATACTTGTTAATTTGTATATATAAAGTCCTATAATAAATGAATTCTAAAAGTGGGGAAGAAAAAAACGCTTACGTTACGTTCCTTATTAATTATCCTGTCTACCAAACGGTTGGTAACAATTTGGCAAATTAAAAAAAAAAAAAAAATTGATCCACTGGGCAGCTTCCACAACTCCCACTAGATTTGTCTTGAATTACGGAAATGCCATTATTGAAACGTGTCCTATCTCTGCCAGCGAGTACTCATCGAATTCGGACGTCGCGACAGCCTTCCTTCTTTGGGACAGCGAGACTCGTGGGGCTAAACCTAAAGATACGGCTACGAAAACACTCTGACCCAAATCCCGAGCATTTCTGCTACGTGTCACCTTCTTCTTCAACCCCATCTAGTACTTGCAGCTGTTTCAAGAATTTGATTAATGTTTGTTTTTCATTTATATCCTTTCTATTTTAAACTTTTTTTATTTGATCTTTTATGTTTGATTTATTTTTGTATTGGCTATATTATCAATTTTTTTTTTATAGTAATTTGACTGTTTTTATTTATTTATGTACAAATTAATAATTTGATTACTCTATTTTATTTGTAATTGTAGTGAAGAATTTGAATTTGAAAGTACAAAGACTCTTGATAATATTTTGATTGTAGAGTAATAATAGTAATAAAAAAAGATAAAAGGTGTACTGTTCATTAAGTCACATGTTTGGCTTTTAAAATGATTTAAAGTTATCTTACTCAAATCTATGATATGACCGTTGAAAAAATTATTCATATATAATTTTAGACAAATAATTTATTAAAGAAATTTTGTGTTTTTCTTTTTATAAAAAATGATTTATTTTCAAATAATACATATTTTTCTTTTAAAAATAATACGCTTGAATGTCTTATAAATTAAGATATAATAGGTTGAAAAAGATAACCTAAATCAGTATAAAGTCATAGATCTCACAAATAAATATCAAGTTCATCTGATTATTAAAAGAATGGTTAAACTTGTGTCTAGTGCATTAAGATGCGAATATTTGTCCAATTTTAAATATATGTCCGCATTTTAACATGTCAAGTGCATGACACAAGTAATATCTTTAAAAGAAATGGATAATAAGATACAAATAGGAAAACAAAATCAAATATGTTAGAGGGTGGTAAAAATAAGAATTCACGAAAACAACCCTAAAACCAAAAGTAAACTTTAGTCATCAAATTTCACAGAGAGAGAGAGAGAGTAGCGTTACCATTGCGATTTACGAGGTGGGAGATAATATATCTAGGACACGTGGTGTTAGTTGGAGTTCCTGATTCATAGGACGACACGTGGGATCTATATAATGAGAAAAAACCCAATCCATCAGTGTCTTCTTGTCTTTCAGGCTTTTCGAAGAATAACCAAACAGGTGTCGATGTTTGTTTTGATAAAGCTCTTTGTCCTTCCACCTCGAGATCCGTTTCTCTTACACACGTGGCACTCTCTTCCTCTTCATGACCTCCACGTGTCACCTATTCACCCACTTCCAACATTCTCAAACCCCCCCCCAGGGGTCTTTTCGTCATTTCACTCCTGACCCCCCTCCTGCTCTTTGATTATTATTATAGCTGAGAAATATATAATTTGATTTCCATTTTATCAAAAGTAATATATTTTCTCTCTGATTGTTTTGCTTTGCCTCTCTCTCGTGTGTCTGTTTCTGTGTCTGTGTCTGTCTGTTTTCCGGGAAAAGTTTTTTTGCCGGGAAAGTTGCAGAGGAAAAATATGTGGTATTTCTCTTTCTGGGTCTTAAAGAAACAATGTTGGAATTGATTTTTCAAAAGAAAAAAAAAATGGAGCTTATGAGCTATTCTCAACGAAGTCCAGATAAAATTCTGCTTTGTTATCAAGTTTTCTCATTTGGGTGTTTCTAACAATTGATCAAAGTTTGCTTCTTGTAGTGTTTTGTTTGTGTATATATTTTTTTGTTTCTCATTTTGAATGGCGCAAGCTGAGAATGTTGGAAGCAGAGAAATAAGCCGACGAATTCCCATGCAAATGAGGAATTTTCCGAGAGATCTGTTGCCGAGAATTATGGCTGGGAATCATTTTCACGAGAAAATGGAAGTGGAAGAGGGAAGCGAAGAAGATAAGGAGGAGATAGAGCTAAGTCTTGGGCTTTCACTGAATGGTCGGTTTGGGGTGGACCCTGAAAGAGCAAAGAAGCTTATGAGGTCGTCTTCGATACCAGACTTTGTGAAGGAAGAAAAAGAGACAACGTGTGTGGTACCTATGGCTTGTGCACCAACACCTTTGATAAGGACTTGTTCTTTGCCTACGGAGACAGAGGAGCAGTGGAGGAAGAGGAAGGAGTTGCAGAGTCTGAGAAGATTGGAAGCGAAGAGGAAAAGGTCGGAGAAGCAAAGGTATTGGAAGGATAAGAGGGTGGACAATACTAATAATAATAACAATAATAGTAGTAGTAATAGTAATGATCAGAAAGAGAAAGAGCAGTGTGTGAAGGTTTTGAATGAGTTTTCTTGGGGTTGTGAAAAAGGAAATGGCTTGGAGGGGTTTTCACAACAACCAATACCCTTATCACAAGGCTCAATTGGTTCCCAAGGGAGTGCCTCTTCTGGGATTTCTGAATCCGAAAGCCAACCATCTCAGCCTCAAGGTAATTCCATTGCAATATCATGAATTTTATTTTTCAATATAACTGTTTTTGCTTATGTTATTGAACATCTTATGCTTATTGCGTAATCGTATGTTTGGCAAACAAGAAAATTTGGATACTGGTGGCATATTTGGTGGTTGCATCTGTTTATTCTATTGACTTTCTGTCCTCATTAAAAAAAATAAAAAAAATATAAAATATAAAAAGAAAGTGTAATGATCAAGATTGATACAATGGATGTATTTTATTTGGTTTAGTTGGCTTGCATCATACAGTTAGTGAATGACTGACTGGCTGGCTGGCTGTTGACTCGTATTAATATGAAGGTGGCTGAGATCCAAAAAGACTGATTGTAATTTTAGAAGGATTTTTCTATGCAATGGAGACCTTTTATTTGCCTTTACCTTTTGAAAAGAATGAGAATTTTGATTCTTTTTGAGTTGAGTAGGATTAAAATTCTATATTGTTTTGATAATTTCATTTGGGGATCTTCTGGTATTTTTTTTTATTACCTTGTTAAATAAGCAAATATATTGATGTGTTTAGTTAAAATGTTTGCTCTTCTTGACTATGTTATCACGAAATTGATTTTAATTGCAAATGAATTTTGTCGTATAAGGTATCCTAGACTATATTTGACACATACTAGTATTATTCACACACTATACTGTTTAGCCAAACCTGCATTAAGTGACATCTGGGTGTTAATTATATATTTAATAGCATAAATGTCCAGTTGCTACTGCCTAATTTGCATCTGTTGAAGAACAAGAACGGAAGATAAATCATAAAAAGCTAAATTACGGGATAGTTATAATTGATTCTACATACTTTGGGTTTTACTCTTGAAGGGAATCAATGTTCAGTATCCCAGTGCATACCCCTCTCTCACAGGGCACTCCTACTCATTCCACCATAGGAAAAAGAAAAAAGAGAAGAAAAGAATTATAAGGAGAAAGAAAAGTTCTGATGCACAGAACTAGATTTACATTGAGCATCATCCTGTAAGTGACTTGGAACTAGGAAATTATATGATGATTTTTATGCTCCTGGGTGACGAATTAAGTGGGTACTGAATCTGGAAAGATGAGATGTGCTTGGGCCATGTATATTAAATTATCAATTGTTTACATAGAAACATTAGACCTGAGGAAAGAGGAAACGATCAAATTTTTTACTGCTATGTGAGTAGTAAAACAAGCAATTATTGATGTTCTATTACGAATAGTTCACTGTTACTAATGTGCATTTCTAGGTCAAAGCCATGCTAAATATTGTCAAAAGTCTCTTTGGAACTGTAAAACACGAGCACTCATCATTTCAAGATGGAGAGAATCCATTTCTAAAAGAGATATGGAGAAAAAATTGCTTGTTCTGGATTTGATTATTAAAATGATCACAATTGCATCAGCTTATGAGATTTCTAGCACAGGCAACCAGTTATGTGGCACATTTTTTCCTGTGTCAGTGTGTCTTGTACTGCTCCAATTGAGTTACCCATCAACTGTAACTAATAGGGAAATTCAACTGAAGCTGGGATTGAACTCGGAACTCAACCCTTGCTTATGGGGGGAGAAGATTCCATTTGGTCCAAAGCAATTGGCGAGTTCACACAGTTTCCCAGCCAAATGAACTTGAGTTTCTTGTGAAAATTTGATTTTCAGTGCAATAGATGATGCCCAAGTGAGAAACGATTGTTTGAATAGATTGCTCACTTATATTTATTTGTTAATTGCATCTTTTTAATTGTGTTACTTAGGAAGCCACAGAAAAGCTGGTTAACTCACTTTCTTCATTACTCTTGAAACCTGATAGAGCAATTTCTTTCTTAATTAAAAAAAAATATATGTATTATTTCTGTATTAATTCTATGTCATAACTTTCTACTGCTCCGCATGCAAGCAGATATTATCTGACCACCCTGATGACATCCCAACCTAAACCAGAAATTTCTTCCTAAAGCTAAAATTGAGGGCTGCATCAGATGTGGCTTTTGGTTTTGAATGGTCAATATTTTGATTTTTCACATTGGATGCACTGTTAATGACTCTGTCCATCTATCAGGCATTTCATCCTTCCAATCAATATTGTATATAGGCTTATCTGAAAGTTTCTTGTCAGTAATCTTATGAAATGTTGGTAGAACCATTGTAAATCATATTCTGCAGATGTTCACTACGGTTTCCCACAGTCTGCATTCATGAGCTATTATTGGATTCTTTGATCAATCCACTCATGCTTTACTTGTTTTGGGTTATGCAGCAGGAATGAACAAGTGCATAGAAGTGAGAAGTCCCACCAGTGTTCACTCAACAGAAAGTGACCAGAAACCACCACTCTACAATGGAATGACAATCGCCGAAAAATCAAGCAGGTGTGCTGCAGCTCTGATGGAAAATCAATCTAAAAAACCTACGGATGCTGACAAGGGAGTAGCTAAGGAGATTGTGAGAAATGTGTTGGAAGATATGCCTTGTGTGTCTACCAAAGGTGATGGCCCCAATGGAAAAAGGATAGAAGGTTTTCTTTACAGATATAGGAAAGGTGAGGAAGTGAGGATAGTGTGCGTTTGTCATGGCAGCTTTCTAACTCCCGCAGAGTTTGTCAAGCATGCTGGTGGTGGTGATGTGGCACACCCTCTAAAACATATAGTTGTTAACCCCACTCCCTTTTTGTAATGTTTATCCTGTATCCATGTGAGGAAGACTACCAAAACGGAGGATTCATTTTCTCTTTCATGTTTTTTAGTTTTCAATTTTCTTGTCTTTCAATGGAGTGGCACTCGTATTGTATTCAGTCAGTACATAAAGCCTCTCGTTCAAAAGGTTAAAATGGATATAGAGCATTTTAAGTCCTTTCTTTTAGTTTGTAATTTCATTGCATGTCTATCCTATGCACAAACTAGAGGATGTAGCCTGTACCTGTAATGTATTTGAATTCTCAAACGACCACAGTTTGGTCTTGCAACTGTATATTAGCAGATTAAAAAGACTGGAAGTATTGTTGCTAATGAATCACCCGAAGTGAATTTGACATATATAGGAAAATTTATAAAAATAATGGTATCCATGTTTTCTTCTAATATTTGTTGGGAAAACAAATTCTATTTCTTTCCTCTCCTATATATTACAAAGAATCAAATTATCATTATATTCATTCATTTCTCTACTTCCCAACTACAAGATAATCCCTAGGGGTTTTGAGGATTTTTTTTCCCCCCTAATCAATTGGGGCCTCCACCACATTCATGGGAAGGGTTTATAAATTCTGAACCCTTAACTGTTTTCGAAAAATAGGATTTAGTTCATGATTGTCCACTTCTAATTTAAAAAATTCTCTGAATTTGAAAGTGATAACTTGGTAAGTTTCTTTACTGCTCAACCAATTCAAGAATGTACAGGAAAATCCTCCTAGCAAAGCCAGGGAAAATAGTTGTTAAGTGCGGGTGCAAGGGCATATGGGTCCCTGAATCAGATTAGGAGATACCCTTATTTGTTGCTTTATAATTAATTAATTAATTAATTAAAAACATTAATGCAAAGAGTTGAGGCATCTTTTTTCCGGTCCCTTCATAGCTCGAATCCCTCCACAGTTTCATTTTATATTATCCACCATCAAAACTCGGGCGTTGCCAGCTGCCTACGAATTTGGACCTCATTTTCTTTCGGTTTCCAGGGAAAACTAAAAGGGGAGCTAAGTATTCTTCCAAGATCATTCAGTCTTATCCCATTGTCTCCATTCTCCATACGCTTCCAAGGCAATAGCCCAAGGCTGGTTCTGTGTCTGACAATGCCGATTAGAAGAAAGAGGAGGTATACCAGGAATCCTGAAACATATATTTTGTAAGATCAGGATTAGAAGAAAGAGGAGGTATACCTGGAATCCTGAAACATATATTTTTGAAAGATCAGGAAACTCGTTATCGACACACCCTATCTAGATTTAATGATGAATATGGAGGATCAACAAAATTTTATGACAAAGATCTAAGATCATTTCATATATTCAGCACTTTCTTGACAATCTTGATTTCTTGGAGGTCAGTTGCTTGTCTGGATCTTTGATTACTCAATTCATCCAGGTGGTACCTACATGTGGCACTAAGACTTTTTTCTTTATCTTCAATGTTCTTTTCACTGTCAGGTTGAAACTCCAAAGATGAACATGATTGCTGGTGGAGCAGCTGCTCATCCATTTGTGATCCATCCCAATGACCAGAACATGAAGCTGTTCATGCGCATTGCGCTGGAGCTCTATCTCAAGGAGCTTGTTGTTGGACTTGACTGTTTATTAGATTGGAAAACAATTCAGAAATGGGTATACGTTTCTGATTTGGAAGCAAAAATGCTACGAATCATTCGAGGATATACCAATATGGATCAATTGTTGCATTAGCCAAAGATAGGAAAGAATTGAATTAAGTAATTAGCTAAGTTTCCCAGCAATATTTCTTCTATTCTACGGTTTTATTAAACAACAAATAAACCTGAAGTACAAGTATATAACGTGGAAAACAATATCTGCATTCTTCTGCAGATTCATCAGGAAGCCCCCCAATCAGGGAAGTAACTTGAAAAAATGGGGGCAAAACTATATTACAATTTACAAGTGGATTAACTACAATTTAGAACTCAAGCTAAGGGCACGAAGACCGCCACGTGCACAAGCACAAATTACAATGGGGCTTACCTTCTACAAATTGCTATGTTAATAATTGAAAGTCTGACCAGGCGCCTAACATGATGGGGGTTGAAGTTGCTTAAGCCGTCGTACAACTTGCTTCATTGTCGGCCTCGTAGAGAGAGAATCGACCGTACACACAACTGCCAAGTGTAAAACTTCTACTAAATCATCATGGGGACCTGCATCCCATAACCCCGCAGTAAAGAACTCCTTTGCGCGGCCCTGACGCAGGAGCATACATGCCCAAGCAACAATGTTGAAGCCATTCCCATATGAAGAGAATGAAGGATCTAGAGCTTTCTTGTCGGAGAGTAACTCAAGAAGCACCACACCATAACTGTACACATCAGCCTTATCGGAAACACGGCAAGTCATTGCATATTCTGGAGCAACATAACCAAAAGTTCCAGCCACACCAGTGGTAGCATGGGTTTCTGAAGTTCCCAATAGCCTGGCCAATCCAAAGTCAGAGAGATAAGCATTGAAATCATCATCCAACAGAATATTGCTGGGCTTGACGTCACGGTGGAGCACTCGTGGTACACACTGATCATGTAAGTAGGCAAGTGCACGGGCTATATCCAGTGCAATCTTGTGAAGTATCCTCCAATCCACTGCCCTTGTGGACCTTTCCTGGATAAACTTTTCCAAATTACCACCTGGCAAATAATTATAGATAAGGAACATCTCTGTTTCACTGGCATGGTAACCTATCAAAGTGACAAGATTTGGATGGCGGAGCCTTCCAAGAGTTTTAATTTCTGCACGGAACTGTTCAATGCCTTGGAACCTTCCAACTGCAAGCCGTTTTATAGCCACTAGGACTCCAGGGGAGATCTCTGCCTTGTAGGTTGCCCCAAAACCTCCATTCCCAATGCAGTTGCTTGCATTGAAATTTGCTGTAGCCCGTACAACACCTTCAAAGGTCAATGGAACCCCAATGTCTGTAAAAGGAATTACTTCCTTTCTGATAGACCCAGTAACTTTGGACTTTGGGTTCCACTTTCGGGTATAGAAGAACAGGATGATCAGAGCAATAAGAACTGAAACAATGGCTGAGGCAGATGTTATGGATGCTATCTCAATTGAATTGAAACCAGGACTCCCATTTCCTTGGTTTGTATCTCCTGATGGTGGAGCAGCAATAACAGATTGTGGATTGCCATCACTTCCTTGCAGATCTGAAGATGGCACAGCCAAATTATACATACGGCAAGGCCGCAGATATGGATTACCGAGAGCACTACTGCATTTCATTGAGTTATTATTTGATGGCAATGAACCAGACAAATTATTGAAGGAAACATTGAATGCTGAGAGCATGGTTACTTTGGCCAAATCAGCGGGGATCTGCCCAGAGAGATTATTGTTGTTAAGCAGCAGAACAGTCAGCCGTTTCAAGTTTACAAGATCCTTCGGAATTTCCCCAGTGAGTGAGTTTGAAGAAAGGTCCAGCTCTTCCAAAGACTGCAACTGCCCCAAGCTGGAAGGAACGGAGCCAGTGAGGTTATTACCAGCCAAAGAGAGATACTTCTGGTCCCTCATCAGACCGAGACTGGTTGGAATTTGACTTTGCAACAGGTTCCAACTGAAATTAAGGGCAACAAGGGACACCATCTCTCCGAAACTCTGGGGAATGGGTCCAGTAATCTGATTTACAGATGCATCCAAAACTTTAAGAGATTTGCACGCAGTACCAATTTGAGCTGGAATTGAACCAGATATCTTGTTGTTGCTAACATTGACAATCAGTGCATCCAATCCTTCACACTTCTCAAACAAGTTGGTAGGAAATGGTCCAGCAAGCTTGTTTTCTCCAGCAAGAAATGAGTAAACAGTCTGCTTTCCTAGTCTTTCAGGTGCAATTGGCATATACTGGATAGTGCCAGTAAAGTTATTGTGTCCAAAATTGTGATATATTGCAAGACCACTTTCTTCTCCAAGTGACTGAGAAGGAGTTCCAACTAGGGCTTTAGAATTAAAAAATGATAGATACAGAGTGGATAGGTCACTGCCAGGTTTGGAAGGACTTCCATTTGAGGAAGGAATGGGAGGACAAGTGCTGTTATAAAATTTGGGGATCATACCCGACAAGGCATTCCCACTGACATCAAATACAGTCATACAAGGAACTGGAAGTCCCTCAAAAAGCTCCCCAGTAAGCCTGTTTGAGCTTATGTCAAGAAATTGCAGCTTCTTGCAGCGGCTGAGCCCGTCAGAAACTTCCCCAGTGAAATAGTTCTGAGCCAGATTGATCATCTCTAAGTTCTCACAAGCACCCCAACTGGTTGGGAACCTGCCCTCAAGAGTTGCCCTTGGTGCCCATAATACTCTCAGCTTAGGAAGCATTATAATTTCCACAGGAATCGTACCTTGGAAATAATTAAAATCATCATTTGATGAATCCAATTGGTCCATCAAAGAGTCCTCTTTTGTGTTATTAACTTGCGGAAGTGGATCAAACAGATTTGATAGTATAAGGGCAGACAATTGAGAACAATTGCCAAGCTCAGACGGTATCGAACCACTCAAACTATTCCTCGAAACATCCAATACTTGAAGCTTCTGAAGCCGGCCCAGTTCAGCCGGAAGAACCTCTTCCAACATATTCGAATACAACAAAAGCGATTGCAACTGACCACAACTCCCCAAACTCCTTGGAATCCCACCAACCAAGAAATTACCCGAAAAGTCCACATGCTCAAGCTTCCCACAATTCTCCCCAATCTTACTAGGAATGTCCCCACTAAGCCGATTAAACGACAGATACACCCCTCTCAACCCGCCAACAAACCCCGGAATGGTCCCGTTCACATGATTTCCCGCTAAATTCAAGATCTCTAACCTGACACAACTCGAAAGCGAGCTGGGTATCTCCCCAACAATCCTATTAAACCCGAGATTCAAAACCCGCAAATTCCTCAACCCGTAGAACTGGACCGGAATCGACCCATTTACCGAATTTCCCTCTAGATCAAGAACCTCAAGCTTTTCCATACCCCAAATATCAGCAGGAATTTCACCATGAAAACCATTAAAGGGCAGTGACAAAATCCTAAGCTCAGTAAGCTGAGCAATCACAGGCAACAGTTTCCCAACCAATTTTCCACTACTAGTCCAACAGTCCCTCCTAGTCCCAAACCCATAAAGCGGAAATTGAGCAAAGTTGGAACAAGAATTACCTTTGTGCTCATTCCCAGTAATGTTCAGTGAAACTACACGGGAATTATAGTCGCAGGAGACACCGAACCACGAGCAGTAATCATCAGAGTCCCAAGTAGAGAGCAAAGCTGATGGGTCAGAGACCGAGTTCTTCAACTGGAGGAGCACCGATTTGTCTGAATCGGCAAAGACGAAACCTTTTTGAGAAAGAGAGAAAGCCCAAAAGAGAAACATAAACTTCAGTAGAACAAGTATTGGAGACATGGGGTTGTGAAAAAAGTGCCATTTGATCACTGAAGAGGAAAACGAAGAGGAACCCATTTCAGAACACCCAAAAGGGTATCCAAAAACACTCTCAGTTGAACCCACCCTGTACCTTCACTTGCACAGCAAAGATTAGGGTTTTTTTTCCTTTTCTTCTGTGAAAACCCTAACCCTAATTTTTGGTTCTTTGGAGAGAGAAAGTGAGAGACAGAGACAGAGAGAGAGACGAAGACAGTGTAGAGAGAGAAGATTCAACTCTGTTCTTTTGAGAAAACGCGTTTTTCTTCCTTTCCTTTTTTTTTTTTTGGGCTTAGTTCTTGTTCTTCGTCTTCTTTGGCTTTTTTTTTTTGGGTTTTGGATTATTTTTTTAAAATAGAAAATTAGGGTTTTTGTCGGTTTTGGGTGGGTGATGTGGGACCAGTGGACATACCCGGGGACCGGAGTAGAAATGGGGTCCACTGCCGGTCAATAAATGCATCAGCCACGTCAACTTTGGGGTTCTGCTTAGCCTTGTTGGTGCTTATTGGTTAGGCTTTTCTAATTTTCTTTGAGTAATGCTACATAGGAAATTCGAAGGAAATAGGGAGTGGTGGCTTCCAGTCAGTTCAATTGGTAAAATTTTTAATGATTAAATGAGAGATCTGAGATTTAATCTCTATTTATATTAAAAATTGATTAGTGTTTTAGTTTAATAATATAAAGTCATTATTAGGAGCGAATGTCATAAATTGAAACTCTTAAAAATAAATAAATAAATAAGAGCCTCGCACTAAAAAAAAAAATTTGTCAAAGAATTTCACACATGGTTAATATGGCAGATTGTTAATGGTAAATAATAAAAAATGATGTCAAAAATGGATTTAAATAAAAATTAATAAAAATTTGTCAATTCAACTGTTGTGAAATTTTTAGTGTCTATAACATTACTTATACAGGAATACACCACAATTTTCATAGCATGCTGTAGAAATTGAGATAATATACTTTTATTGATTTTCATTTTAAGTCATTATTGATGTTATTTTATCATCTATCAACATTATTTTATTATCTATCATTTCTATATAATAAAAAAACTTATTTATCAATAATAACTTGCCAAGTATCTCTATAGACATAATCATTTTTATAATATAATAACTTGCCAAGTAATTCTATAAACATAATGATTTTTATAATATATATATTTTTTATAATAATTGAGTTGATAAGTTTTATATGAGTCCACCACTGCATATATTTTAACATATAAATAATGCTACAGACATAATAATTTCACAATAAAACTTAAGTTATAAGTTGTTATTAGTTCTTATCTAAACTTACTAATAATGATATCATTGTTTTATCTATAATTAATAACTTGCCATCTAAACCTTATTATAAAGTTATTGTGAAAATATTTTGGTCATAGTTTTATTCTCTTATCTACTAAGCAATATAGCAATTATAAAATTTGTTGTGCCAACTTGCATCTCCACTGTTATGAAATATTTTGTGAAAGCTGTTGCTTTTTATTTTATATTAAATATTCCATTTTCATAAAATAAAAAAAATAAAAAAAGAAAAGAAAAGAGAAGAAAATTTTGGGGGGTATGGTCGTTAGGCTTTTAATGAGGTTAAAAAGATTCCTTAAAGTAGCAACACGTGGATACAGATAAAGGAGCCCACGTGGGATGTTATTCCAGAAGGTGAGAGAGGGCCCACTGACCTTTTGGTAGCGTAGGTCCAGGATTCATGAGGTCCAGATAGGCTAAAGGGCCCTATAGTAAGCCCAGTGGAATTTTTAGCTGCCCTTCTAGATTAGAGTGTGATTGATGGGAGCGTTTGCATTATTAAACTTAAATGTTCAAAAATAGAAAAAGAATAAATTGGGATTTAGCAAGAAAGAGAGGATATGAAGTTCAGACTACGGATACGAGGCACTATAAAAAATTGTGATTATAATTGGGCTATCACTTAACACTCAAAAGAAAATATAACTAAAAATATATAAAAGATAAACATAATGATTAATTATGAAGTAAAGCAGTTTCCATAAATAGTAGATATTGATCAATGTCAATGTGCTAAATCGTATACTAATTCGTTTAACCAACATAACTAATTGGAATTAAGTTTTGTTCAATTTTTTTAAGAAAAAGGACTCACATTTTGTTATCAAATTGAGCATTTGAGTTCGAATTCAATTGTCAATAGTTTTGTAACTGCATTGGCACATCCTTAAACATAAAGTGTTATTGCAGAGTTAGCACAACATATTGTAAACTAAAAAAAAAAAAAAGAGTTTGAATTCAACTTACATCAAAAATCAATTGATATTTTAATCTAATGATAAAAGTAATTATTATTTTAACAAAAAAGAGTAATCATTATAGAACAAATGCCATAAATACAAATCCTATCATATCTTTAATTAAAAAAGAATTAAAAAAAAAATCATATTTTGGTCCGACCCAAATCCATTCCTTTGAATAAAACGAAATATGGACGAACGGACTAGGACAAGTTCTTTCTTTAATCATACAAAAATGATCATAATTCATAGTGGCATATTACTATATATATATAATAGTTGCTTTTTCCTTTCTGGATTACTATAATAGTTACAAGCAAAATAAACATGCACCTTTTCATTGGCTAACATAAAACCCACTTTATTGTAAAGTAAATTGTCATATATTACAAGCATCTACATAGGGTGCTTTGTTCCAATTGTCATGTATTAAGTTCAACATTACGACAAAAGCCAAAACTCCTACTGTTACAGATTTTCATAACTCGTATCTATGATCTTGAGGTCTATATTATTAAAAAAATAAATGACGTAGAGTGACATCATCTAACTTAATGTGGCTAAGTAATTTTCCTTAGCTTATCCAAAAAAACAAAAAAGAAATTATTTTATGATTATTTTTTTTATTTAATGATGACTAGTAGGTACAACTCTATTTTATATAAATAAACAAAGTATCTATAAAGATATGAGCATTAATCTTCTGAATTATTTAACGAAGAAAAAATGATAATATGTACATCTTTTGTTGCCAAGGTTTACATTGGCCTTTTTAAGAAAATGATTTGATTTACCTCCAATACTTTTTAAATTAGAATTTTCTTTTGTTTTAATGAGAAACTGTCATGTAACTTACTAATTAAATAAAATGTAGAAATTAAAACTCACTACCACTTGCTATTGTGTATTTAAAACAAAAAGAGATCTCTAATTAAAAAAGTATTAAAGGTAAGTCAAATCCTTAAGAAATATAAGAGAAAACTACAAGTGAGCTTATATATTAATATGAAAATAGGAACTTGAAATATACATAAGAATCTGTTTGGCTTGAGCTGATAAATTTAGATTTTAAATTTATATACAACTTTTTAAAATCTCATTTTTTCTCACTTCAACAAAAAGTTAGATAAATTATCTTAAAAGGGAGTTATTTTCTCTCTACTAAAGCTACCCTAGGCCAAGAAATCAGAAAGCAAGAGGCTTTTTAATTAAGGGTAAAGCTCCCTTTGGCTTGTTTCTTTCAAGAAAAGAGAGGAGAAAAGATTGGTTTGGTTGGAGAGAGTGAATCTAAAAGCTGTGCATGTTTTGGGTGATGAGATTTAAAGGATTTTTTTTTTCTTCTACTATAGTTGTTGAGTTTTTTAGTCTGTGTTGTTATGCTTGTGACTAGGCTACCTTGTTCTTTACCTTACAACATTAGTTTCTTCCCCTTTTGATAGTAGCGGATAGGCTCGTTCCCTCCATAGAGAGAGCACACTTTCCCTGTTTGAATTGCCTAGGACAGAGTGAGCTTCCAATTGGTTTTTAAGGCACAAGCTTTACCGATGAGATTGGAAATTAAGGGTGGGAAAATAGCTCATAGCACTAACTTTATATTTTTTTGATAAACTAGCACTAACTTTATAGGGAACAAAAAATCTAGTAACATAATAAATTGTACCATTTTTGCCACAATTATTCATGCAGTTAATGGTAATTAGTGAAGAAAAAATGGTAAGTTTATATAGGAAAATTGTGGCAAAAATTGTGATTTTGTTTGCAGAAGTAGAAAAACTCTAAATGTGCATTTTGCATTGGCTTAAAAAACTAGTTTTTTTACTATTTAACTTATTTTTGCTACTATTCAGGGGCCCTATTACACTTTTTGGCTATTCATGAGTTCTACTGTACTATTTCAGCTAACTTTTAGCTTTATCTATAGTACTTTAAAAAAAAAAATTCAATTTTAGCTAAATAAGTTGTTCTCAAACGGACCTTAAAAGAAAAGATTTCCCTATTCAACATATTTGAACAAGAGTAATGTCCCTTACACATGCACATACACACTTTTGCACAAGCACAAAAATGACCTAAAAATCTTGACTCAAGAATTTGTGTATATACTATTTAGTGAAGGTGTAACAAAATTTCCCCATCTGAACAAAGTCACGTCATATGTTAGAGCTTAGAAGTAGGTTGACTCAAGTGAGGACAAACAGAGTTGTTGAGGTCAATTAATGGTAATGGTGGACAGCTCTTTAGTCTTTTGGACGATGGGCTTGAGGAGAAAGTATAAGAACATGACATGCATTTAGTCCTTTTAGAAGTTTAGTGGATATTTTGAATATTTGGGGTGAATTTTAGTTATTCTAGTAATTCCAATAGTAGTTTGGTATTTTTAGTAATTTTTGAGTATTTTAGAATTGAATGATTTAGTAAATGATAGTTGGGTTTAATTTTTTTTTTTTTTTTGAGATCATATAGTTGGGTTTAATTGAGTCAATACTTATTTGGAAAAATTAATAATTGAGTGGGTTTAGTGGAATTTGCAACCCTCTACTATTTAGAGGTCAATTTGGGTCTAATGGACTTTTGCTAGTCCACTATCTTGGACCAAATTTGTGGCCTGGGGTCTTGAACCCTAAAGACTAAATTGGTCATGAACAGCATACAATCTATCACCGTTTGACTTCTACAAGAAGATATTTTAATCTTTTGTTTTATTTAATTGAATTTAAATATTTTCAATGTTCATTCAGTTAATGTATTCTTAACTCAATGAACATTCTTATGCTAGTAGCTAAATAACAGATGTCCAGACTTATGATTTTTTTTAAAATTTATTTATTTATATTCTTTGGATATAAGACTTATGGTCTTAATATGTGTAACATATGGGTCAATTGGAAAGAAAATCAAATCTATATATTTTGCATATCATGGTGAACCAAACACCCCCTTAAGACGGCTCTTATCTGAACATGGTGCATTTTGTATTGCCTGCTCGTTTGTTTTATTCCCCAGCATATCTTACTCTAATCATCGCATGTGGCTATAATTTGAAGGTAGTTAAGAAAGTATCAGAGTTTGATAAGTATATTAACATAACAGTCAGCTGCCTCCTCTACTTCATTAGTACTATCACAACTCAGAAAATCATCATATGAGCTTAACTTAGGAAAAAATTCTTATGAGCCAGGTGTTGGATAATTTATTTGACTTTAGTTTAGTGATAGAGTAAATCTTCCTATATAGATTAGTATTGTTATTTACTTGTATTCAATATAATTCCTATGTTTTAGGATTTGTTGATGAGGTTATCTCATCCTCTACTATTTATGTACGTAGAATACATTAATAAGAATTAAGCAGAAAATTAACCAAAAATGTCTATTTTCTCTCTCAAGTTTAGGAGATTGGTTATCTCGAATTGACTACACTATTTTTTATTTCTCGGTTCACAACAAGAACAAATTAAGAATACATTATGGTGATGACTTTAAAGTGTGAGAAATTAGAATAATGGTCATTCCGTTTGGCATCAGTTTATTGGTTTTTTTTTTTTTTTTTTTCCTGAAAATAACTTAAAGTATAATTTATACTTTTAGAAAGTGAGATTTTAAAAATTGTATATAAAAAAACAATAAAAAAAAGCTAAAAGTTAAACGTAAAAGCATGTTACAAACAGCTGTTGACATCTTGCATTCCGTTACACCATGCAAGATGTCAAACTGGTTCATCAAAAGATGTGTATTACAATGAGGTAACTACGTATGCTGATCGAATTTCATTCAAGACAAGAAGCAAAACAATATCATGATACAAAAACAAAAGTATTGATCACAGATTAGTGCTACATGATAACCTGTCTCAGATGAAACATTTCCAGAAGACTAAAGGAAAAATATAAAAAAGAATGACTGAAGAGGACTTTATGAAGAGACATATCAGCCACAAATATTTCAAGTGATAATAAAATATCTGAGAGAGATATGTACATGAATCTTCTCTTTGACAATCATAGTTCCTCTTCCCCCCCATCACTTTTCATCACTGAAAGGTGAAAACAATTGCTCTCACATACATAGGTGCAGAGAATGCTTAGGTACTTGTTTGAATCACACTATGCACAATGATTTAAATCATGTCTAGTGGAGAGGAGGCCCATCTTGAGATCCGGAGCAAGTGTCTAGTTAGGTAGTCATTCTGAATGAAGTGGGAAAAGTCACATAGTGATCCTTATAGAACAATGATATAGAAAATTCTCTATCTACAACAACGTGGGAAACAAGAAAAGCGAGAAAACCATTTGATCCTAGCAGGCTTTGAGGTCATTTGTGGTTTTAGAGGCTGTGATTTCCGTAGCAGCTGCTGCTCGGGTTGCTGGATTTCCAATTCCAATATCCTGGGGCTATTTACTGCACTATCACCTGCATAACTGGAAAAAACTAATCTATCATTGCAAGCACATATTTGAATAACTGCAAAAACCTATGCAGATTGTATATGACTATCAACCAGGTCAAATCAGTCAAGATATACTAACATTTGGAGTGTATTTAAATATGTATAATGGAAAAAAGAATATTTCAAATGTGAGAATGAAGAAATCAAATCAAAGAAGACACCAGAATAAGTGAATTAACTTTTTTTTTTGGTGTTAAAGAACCTAGTTCTTGGCTAGACTCCAAAACCATTTTTAATTGATTATAATGAAATGATATTGCATGCTTCCTAGGAACAGTAACTGCTAAGCCACGCAAGAAGTGAAATGCTTGAGAAACATTAGAGTTGGAGCACAATGATCACCTTAATTTCTTCTAATCTATATAGTTCCCATTAAATTTGAGAGAACCTTCACATACTTACGTACACATTGTATGTTAGAATTCACACATTCATGAATCTTTGTGTGTGTCACATTTAAACTTATATACAGAATGGCATGCATTTGAAGGACCGGGTGCTGTTATCACTCGCATCAGAATGGTAAGAGAGATGAAAAAAGTTTTGGAACCCCCCAGCAGGATTCACTCTTTCCTTTCTATCATCTCCTGGAGATTCCTTCCTAACCACCTTTGTGGTTTCATTTGTTGCTTTGGTTACTCCAGAGTCCTTCCCCACATTGGGACTCTTGCTTTTATCATGCTCTGAATCTGTAAAATGGGGGAAGGTAGCTGGAATAGTTATCAATTCATCCGTCCTTGTTAACTCTTGAGATCTATTGAACATAATAAAATGATCTCTTGAGAAGCTGTTATTTCCGATGTGAATACTAAATAATGATTCATTCGAAGCACTGCTCCATTCCATTGGTGTTGTCGGTTTACTAGCAAATATTGATGATGGAATTCGATTTGGATCATAGCCTGCAGGCCGCCCCACCAACTGAATTGGAGGTAATTGTGCAGTTGATCCACTTTGCGTACTCCAAACAGAGGAAGATAAATTATCTGCTGATGATGTTGGTCCTTGTGTCTGAAGGTCAGGTTGTTTAGATTCAAGAGAGTGGCTATTAAGAACTTTCTCAATTGCATCCAGATCTTCTGAAGAGCCTGACCTGCTATGAGTTACAGGGTCAACTTCATTTGGAGGGACCTCAAAATGCACCCTTTGATTCTTACTATTTTCACTCTTACAACTATGATCCATGGCATCCATTTTTCAGTTAAAACCAAATCCTCAAAGTTCCAACGCTGACTTGCAACTGGTATTCGTACTGCACAACCAGAGGGGAAAAATAAACAAAGCAATTACAAATGTTAGACTTTACAACCCAATTGTGACAGCATAAGTGCCCAATGAAATTAGTGTAGTAATGAAGATCAAAACAAGCATTCTTTCACAAGTTAAACCATGCACATAAATGCCACAACATGATGTCCCTAGACCACTGCAAGACAAAAAGAACTACGATGTGAAATTCAATTATCTTCAAGCTTGATGGCCTAGGTTTCTCACAAAATAAGCCAACTATTAACTCGGGCTTGTCAAAACAAAGTTGCATCAGGGTAGAGTTGTATACAGTGGTTTGCTCAATGGACATCAAGTACTTGACAATCTAATCCTGTTTGGGATTTATTATTTATGAGAAATCCAAATGTTAATAATGAGTTTTTTTGCAACCTGCCCAAAAAGAAAAGGAAGAAAGAATTTTTGCAACCAAATAAGTGAAATAACTGGAAGTGCTACATCCTGTTGCATTCTTCGCAATTCGGTGCATCACAAAATTAAATAAAGGTTAATAATTTGAAGCTTGACATTATCTTGGATTTAAGGCAAATGGGTTTTGTGCATGCAAAGGCCTTGAACACCAAATAAAACACCATAATAATCAACATAAGTAAACAAAGTAAAGCATACCCGAATCTTCGACAACCTGTCTGATTATTGCCCCTCAGCTTCTTCAGTCAGAACACCCCTTCAATCAACCACAAAATCCAAAAAAGACAAGCTATTTTAAAAATCTCAATCAGCCACAGTACCATCCAAAAGACTCATACAAATTTGGAAAAGGCATTGCCTTTAATGTATAAGTAAATTTGGAAAGAGCCTATTATGTGAATTGTAGAGAGGAAGTGTGAAAGAGAGAGAGGGTAGTTAGGACCTAGGAGTTTGGATTAGGCAGGAATCGGAAATAAAAGAGAGTGCAATGAACAGCAAACAACAAACAACAAACAAGGAGCTTTTGGTTATTTTTGTTAGCTTATGAAAGGGAAACAAGGGAAGGCCTAGAGAGCAACACGGGGTTTAGAAATTGTGGAACAAAGTAACAAACTCTTGTACACATTGGAACTACTTCTAAGGATGAGACATACAAATAGTACTAAATTACTAACACACACTCTCTCTCTCTCTCTGGAAGGAAGGAGTTCAGTTAGACAGTTCGATTGTTATTTGTTAGTTTTTTGGGGCCGGCCACCTCAGCATAAAAATGAAAAGACTAAGGAAGACCAATATATATATGTCATTTGACTAACCTCGTACATTAACGGATTCATAATATGTTTTAACTTGTTATAACTTATAACTGGTATGACCTCCATACAGAACCAGAACCAGAGCCAGAATCTTCTTATGCAATGTATCAACAAATAAAAAACCTTCTTATGCAATTTGTTTTTTTTGCCAACAAATTAATTGAGATGATTGGTGGGTTGATCATGTTGGCGTGAGCCTTAAGCTTACTATTTACCTATTAACAAATCTACTAAGGATTACCATTATTAGGGGCATGTATGATCAGGATGGGTTCAGTTTGGATTATTGTCTAATCTAACTTAATCTTATTGTGTTGAGAAATCTCCAAACCAACTTAACCTATGGTACCTCTAAAAGCCAACCTAACCGTAGAGATTAAAGTGGGTTGAGTTGGGGCTATTGCCTAAAAAAATTGGGCTTTCATTTATTTTCTTTGTTTGTTGATAATTCGATATTTACATTAGGGGAGGGCGGATTTTAATTCTAGACATTTTAATTGGAAACACTAGAAAGAGCTAATTGAACTAGAGCTAAGTAGGGAACTGCGTAACCCAACGAGCTTTGGGCAGGTCAAGTAGGCATTTGAGATTGGTTTGGTTGCTAGGCTCGAGCCTGTTTCGTCTTCGGGTCTCACTTGCGTAACTTGACCTACTCGATCTTAAAATCGATTTTTTTTTTTTTTTCTTTTCCCTTTTGAGTTTTTGCTCCTTTGGCGGGCTTCATAGGTTTTTCCTTTTGAGTAAATAAACGTACCATTTTTACAAAGAATTTTCCCATAATGGCCTTGACTATTATGTTCATACATAAAAGTATGACATTATATTCTTAATATAGTGTTTTGAAACCAAAAAGGAAAAAAAATTATATTATAAATTCCTTCTTAACATATAGGGTTTCATTTCATCATTTCTTTCTCAGCCAATTTACACCTCTTGAAATTTTCCTAATGCAAATTCATCTTTTGAAAAGCTAAGTTTCATTTTGAGTCATGTTTTCACACGTGGCATATTTAATTTAGTCAAATTCTCATCTAATTTAAGTTTCCTTTTGAATTATCCACATGATTTATGGAGCCCAAGATAACAAGTCTTCAAATCAATCCCAATTGCTTGTAGGATACATGGGTATCTGTTGGAGATAATAGGGGGATATGGCTTTGGACTTGGTATCATGAAACAAAGGGATTCAAGGCTGCCCCCAAGTTCTGTTAAGAGTCAGTTTAGTTGGATGAGGACACGTTTGTTTGGAACTTAAGTACAAATCATCAGCAACTGGTGACAGCTATTCTTTCCAAAAACGACAGAAGCTTCCTTCCGCTGACAAATTTTAATTGAATATATTGACCAAATTTTGAATGCAAGACTACGTTAAGGGTCCGTTTGGTTTGAGATTATGTTTGATGAACAATAAAATTACGACATTTAAAAGTCGAAAGCCGATATAAAAGATTTAATTTTTCTCACACATGATGAAAAGTCAGCGATTTAAAACTCTTTGCTGTATTAAAACGAAATGAGAGTGACTAAATGGCATAGTGATAAATTTATAATTATGTCCCCATTAAATAAAATAAAAAGTAACACATTTTGCCAGGGTCAGGTAATGGCATGAACACTTCAAATATTTAAAAAGGAGTACTAGCTAAAGGAAGATGAGCACTAAAAAAATGTACAGGAAAAGACCAAAAAAAAAAAAAAAGAAGAAGAAGAAGAAAAGAAGAATAAAAGGAGAAAAAAATCGCAAAATTAAACAAAAGGAAGATATTTTTGATAACCAAAAAAAGAAAAATAGATAGCAGTAGTATGACTCTTACAGTGGATTGGGATAAAATCAGAGGAGAAAAAAAGAAAAAGAAAAGCCAACTGGCATAGAATGAAACCATGTGCACTTGCACATGGCATTCTAGTCTTTAATGCACTGGAGTTTTCTTCTAAATTTTCTCCATTTTTAAGAAAATATTTCATGGCCCGAAAGAAACACTGGCGAGCGGAAAAGTTTTATGACAAAAATTATGTGAGAGGATGGTACAGAGATGGGAAAGATTTAATTTTCCTCATGCGTACGGCTCAAGGATGTGCCTGGCATTTAAAACTCTTTTCATTTCTCATTGAAAAGCGAAATGAAAAGGATTAAATGAATAAAATATAATTTATAATTATTCTCATTAAATAAAATAAAAAGAACACATTTTATTTAAAATTGTGTTTGAAGTATGAACACTAAATATTTTTTTAAAAGGAGTACTAGCTAAAGGAAGATGAGCACTAAAAAAAAAAGTACAGGAAAAGACCAAAAAATAAAAAATAAAAAAGAAGAAGAAAAAAAAATTAAAGGAAAAAAAAATTTCAAAATTAAACAAAAGGAAGATATTTTTTGATAACCAAAAAAGAAAAATAGATAAAGTAGTATGACTCTACAGCGGATTGGGATAAAAATCAGAGGGAGAAAAAAAGAAAAAAAGAAGGAAAGCCATACTGGCATAGAAACGAAAACTCATGTGCACTTGCACATGGGTATTCCAGTCTTTTTAATGCACTGAGTTTTCTCTTTTAAATTTTTTCTTTATTTTGGGAAGAAAATATTTTGGTGGATCCGGAAAGAAAACACTTGAGTCCCATCATATTTTTTTCCTCGAGTAATACTACAATTACAAACTATTTTACAACATTTTTACAAACTGATGATGTTACCAACCTTTTATTGGTTTTTATCTAGATGCACCATTAATATTACTTTATCATTTACCAATAATTACTCACCACATCAGCAGTTTGTAAAAAAATTTGTAAAATAATTTGTATCTCTAGTATTATTCTTTTTCCTCTCCCCCTTCCAACCAAACACCCATTAAAAAGTTTTCTCTCCACTTTTCTTTCCTCAATTTTCCCTCCTCCCTAAAATTTCTCCAAACAAACATACCCTAAAAGTCTAGGACCACGAAATTCCACAAAAATTTTCATGACTTTTTGTCACAAATGTGACGTGATAGAGTTTAATTTTTCAAAACTTCTTTCTTGAGAGACTTCTTTGGAAATTAAAAAATTTGGTCAACCGTATACCGTGCTTAATAATTTTGAAAAGTTAATAAACAATTGTGTTTATTAACTTTTTTTTTTTTTTGGAGGTGATACTATTTATTAACTAAAGAAAAAAATAAAAAGTTACCAGGATGAAATCCACGTATACTATTTATACATACAAAGTTTTTGGGAACAAACTTCCTACAATTATTCAATCTGTATTTATTATCATAGCCGTTGCTTTCCTTTTGTGTTTGATTTCCTCATCACACGGGAATGACTTTCTGATTTGGTTGATGAATTTTCCTTAACAGATGTGTTAAATGGTCTTTCCTTATTTTTTGGTCTTCAACAGATAATCCCATATTGGGGAGACATGCATTATTTTTATTGGGTGGTTATCTTCATTTTTAGGCTTTTCTTCTACCCAAAATTATATATCCCTTTTGCATTCAGCTTCTTAAAAAAAAATTGTAAATTGCAAATTACACCCCTAAAGTTTAAGAACTTTTGAATTTTACATCTTGAAATTTGGAGGTGTTTGGATTTTACATTTTGAAATTCAAAATTGCAGGATGTAAAATCCAAATACTCCCAAACTTTAGGGGGTAAAATCTAAATTCTGAAACGTCAGGAGTTAAAATCCAAACACCCCAAAAAAAGCTTCTTAAAAAGAAGTTGGGGATTGTAGCAGTAAAATCTCACAAAGTCTTCTCTTTCCCTCTACAATATGCCAGACACGTAACTCATGATTTGTGGCAAGCTGGCAGCCATGGAAGGTAAAAATTCCCCTCCAATGACCCAATATCTTCTTCCTTTTTTCTTTTCTTTTTTCTTTTTTTTTTTTACATCAATAATATTGGAGCATTCACATCAAAGGAGCTAAAAATCTTAGCTTTTAACAACTCAAAAACCTATTTTATCTATTTTAACATCTTACTTTAGGAGACACCCTTTATCAAAAGTTTTTTTTTTAACCACTTCATTTAAAATAATATAAACAACTCATTAAAATAATAAATAAATAAACAACCTCCACAAACACCAAAAGCAATCAGCCACTTCATCTAAGGAATTGGCCCGTTTGGTAATCTTACTCAACACACATTTTTCACATTTCAACATACTTTTTCACCCACACGTATATCAAAAACACCCAAAATACCTTACTCAAACTTAGTCACCAAACAGGCAAATTTTTTATTGTTGTAAGTTTTGAGCTACAGTAGATTGCCATCTACCTCATTTGCCAAAATTTATAAAAATAGCAACATTATTGTAGTATGTTTTTTGTGGAATGAGTTGCTAAAAATTGACTTTTTAGCTTTTAAGAGCTTTATTCCGAATGCTCTAAAACTTTCTATATCTATTCTCTTTCTCTCTTCTCTCTTGAAATGTTAATCTTCAGAATGTTACCGTTTTTGAATATTTGGATTTTTTCCATGTATATTTTTCCTTCTACATGAACATGAGTCCCTCTATATAAGAATAGTTGCTAAAGATCACAAACACACTACTCTGACATTTTTCCTCTCTCTGTCTTATACTGAAAACTTTCTCTTTATGCCTTCATGGTGCACACATAGTTAAATGTGTAAGTTTAAACCATAGAAAAAAAAATGCGCCAGTATTAAAGAATATCCTCAAACAATCTGCCAAAAAAAAAAAAAAAAAAAAAAGAAGCCCAAAACAACATTGGGTGGGAGTTTTTTTTTTTTTTTTAATTAACAAAAAAAAAAGGCTGACCTATAGACCCAAATTTGCGGGTTGGATCAGGTTCCTACCTACCCACCTAGAACTCAAACCAATCTCAATCCTAAGTTGAACTAGAATAGTGTATATTCATTAAAAATTGTATACGTTAAGTATACATAACTGAGTATATTCTTTAAAAAAATGTGTATGAGGAATGTGTAGAATTATTATCAATGTTGAAAATTGTGTATGTCAAATGTACACAATTGTGTACATTCCTTGAAAAATGCCATATATTGAATGAACACAATTGTGTAAGTTCTTTGATAATGTGCAAATTTTTTGAAAATTGTATACTTTGAATGTACAAAATTGTGTACATTTTTTGATAAAATGTGTACATTGAGTGTATATAATCAGGTACATTCTTTGATAATGGTGTGCGAGGAATGAATATAATTATATACATTTTTTATAATAAAAAAATGTGTAAGTTAAATGTACACCACTGTAAACATTCATTGAAAAATTGGTACGTTTAATGTACATAATTGTATAAGTTCTTTGAAAATTGTGTACATTGAATATACAAAATTGTGTATATTCTTTGAAAATTGTGTAGATTAAATGTACAAAATTGTGTAGATTCTTTGAAAAATTGTGCACGTTAAGTATAACTAACTAAGTACTTTCTTTGAAAACTGTGTACGAGGAAGGTATAGAATTTTGTACATTCCTTAGTGTATATTGAATGTACAAAATTGTGTACATTTTTTGAAAATTGTGTACGTTGAAAGTACAAAATTGTGTACATTTTTTGAAAATTGTGTATGTTGAATGTACATATTTATTTACATTCAACATACACATTTTCAAATAATGTACTAAATTCTATATATTTAATTTCCATAATTTTTCAAAACAATGTACAATATTTTATACATTTAACATACACAATTTTCAAAGAATGTACAAAAATTATGTACATTCAACGTACACATTTTTCAAAGAATGTACATAATTGTGTAAATTCAACGTACATAGTTTTCAAAGTATGTACACAATCATGTACATTCTACTTACACATTTTTCAAGAAATATACACAATTATGTATATTTAATGTACACAATTATCAAAGAATGCACATAATTTTGTACATTTAATGTATACATTTTTTAAAGAATGTACATAATTTTACACATTCATTGTACATAATTTTCAAATAATGTACTCAATTATATATACTCAACTTACACAAATTTTTATTTTATTTTATAAAATGTACATAATTATGTACATTCAACATATATAATTGTGTATGTGTTTGAGCATGGTGAGAGAGTGTAATTAAATGTGTATGCGCTTTGCAATTAGTTTGTTTCTCAAAAAAAATAAAAATAAAGTGGGTGTTGTCTCACGTCACTTAAGTGTAACTCTTTTCCATTGCTTAAAACCCCACTTTACTACTACAAGAGTTAGAGTGGGTTAAGTAGTACTTTGGGTTAAGTAATATGTTTGAGTTTAGTGAGAGAGTGTAATTAAGTGTATGTATGTGTGTAGGGGTGTTTGCGGTGTGATGCGGTGTGGTTTTAGGCCATTTTTAGCATCACACTTTAAGGTGCGGTTTAGCTAAAACCATAACTGCACCGTATCTTATTTTTGTGGTCACATATGTGATACGATGCGGTGTGGTGCGGTTTAGAGCTTAGCCAAAATCATAACCGTACCGCACCTCATTTTTGCGATCACATGTGCGGTACTATATATAAGATGCGGTTTGAACGGTTTGAAGTTGGTATATTTTTCAAATTTTGGGCTTTTCCTACTTAGCCTAAAACTAATTTTTCCCTTTGTTTTGGGCCAAATTTTAAACTATTGAGCCAGTTTTTCTTTATTTTGGGCTGGTTTTCCTAGTCAACACTTGCTAGGGTTATCAAACATAAATTTTTTTTGAAAACTAGGGTTATTAAACTATTAAAAATATATTTAATATTAAAAATAAATAAATATATTAATATATAGAGAGAGTGCGATGTGGTACGGTGCGGTTATGCCATTTTGCGGGCGGTTTTGGTGTGGTTTTTGTGGTTTGGTGAACACCCTTATGTGTGTGTGTTTAGCAATTAGTTTATTTCTCAAAAAAATAATAATAACATACATAATTGTGTAAGTTGTTTGAAAATTGTGTATATTAATAAGTTTACATGTAGGAGGGGTGAGGCCGATTACAGAATGAAAACTGTGGGCCCAGCCCGAGGTGGAAAAAAAGGCCCATTTGCACATCAATCCTAGTCCAACCCGCGGATTAGAGCCCAAAGTGGAAAGATGAAGAGAACGACCTTTCGAGGAGCCCGAGGAGCAAGCGTTCCTCGGGAATTACCAAGCAAGCTGATAGTACCAGAAGACTAGAAACCGAAGAAGGTGGAAGAAACATGTGAGTAAAGAAGAAAGAAAATATTTAGATAAAGTAGCCATTACCTCTGCATTTGATGCACTGTACCAACTCAAATGGCCATGTAGGGATAAGGGCCCAAAATTGTATATTGGGCCTTGAGCTTTGGCTGAGGACGTTGATTGGTCCGAGGACGGATAAATAATAGTGAGGGTGGTAAGTTCAGAGTCTCATAATTAACATGCAAGTGGAAAGGGTAGAAGGTGGTCCGAGGAGTGGTGTCTCCTCGGATAAACAAAGCACAGATCAAACGTATATTCTGTCGCTCAAAGTGACCTCCTAGGAAATTCCACATAGAGGGGCGTGCATTATAAACGTATTGGAAGAGTGGACGCTAGGAAATATCTAAGGAAAAACTGTTGTCACCGCATTGAATGCCCTGCAGCTAACTTTTTGGCCGCATTTATGTGGAGAATACCTCTGAACAATGCTGCATTGGCCACCACAACTCACTAAAAGTCAAAGAGGGTGTCTGATGGGACAGACACTCAAGTAGTGACTCAAATGATCAACAAGTGTAGGATCAAGATCGTCCAAAAGGAACTATATAATGTAAGAGGTCCTTCATGGATAGGGGATCGAAAAAAGAAGGAAAAACACTATAGCACTTTAGAACAAAACTTGTAACCTAACTTGAGTATTAATAGAAGAGAATCGGTCTCCTCGGACTTGCCCGAGGACGATCCTCTCAAGTCTAAGCTTGTTCATTTTCATTCTCTTATCATCAAGACCCACCTTATTTATTAACTAATTCACTAAAACCCAGTACTTCGGCCCATTCTCTACAAATTTATTGTTTTTGGCTTTTTGGGCCTAAGTCCATCCATCTTTTAGGCCTAGGATCCGAATCAGGTCTTTACAATTGGCGCCGTCTGTGGGAAGAATTATGGTGTTCCAGTGAGTTGAACGTTCAACCACGGTAGGTTAAGGTCCGCACCAGACAGAATCTATAGGGTCTCAACGTGAGAATCCTTTTGTCAACCTCGAGCGTAGAAGAGACCGAGAGGGGAGTGTGCATAATGTCCGGACCGGTAGGAATCAGTCCGGGGGGAAAAGCCACCTCTCTCATGAGGAGGATACCAGAGCCCTGCAATTGGAGGTTGACCAATTGAAGAGAAAGCTGCGCCATGCATGACGAAAGCGAACCCCCTCCAACTCCGACGTTTCCTCTGATGGTGGAGAGGATGCCAGTTATAGACGAAGGTCAAGGACCCCACCCAGCAAGTCTTTCTCCTACGAGGAGTAGCATAATCACAAACGTAGGTATAAGAGCCCGCCTCGCAAAGGCCTGGGAAATGACACTATGAGCAAGGCGCTCAACCAAATCTCCAGGTCACCCTTCGCACGCAGAATAGAGGAGGGGACGCTTCCTCGGCGGTTCACCCAGCCCACATTCACCATGTATAATGGTCGAACAGGCCTTGTGGAGCACGTGAGCCACTTCAACCAGAGGATGGCTGTGTACTCCAAGAATGAGGCGCTGATGTGCAAGGTATTCCCCTCCAGTTTGGGGCCTGTGGCGATGAGGTGGTTTGATGGCCTAGCTGCAGGTTCTGTCAACTCCTTTAGAGAACTCACCCAGGCCTTTGGGTTTCGCTTCATTACTTGCAGTAGGGTCCCTCAGCCCTTAGACTCTCTGTTGTCCATGTCCATGCGAGAATGGGAGACCCTGAAAGCGTACTTGGATAGATACTAGGAGATGTTCAATGAGATAGACGGTAACTTTAACGATGTGGCCATCAGGACCTTCAAGGTAGGCCTACTTACTGAGCATGGTTTGAGAAAGTCCTTGACTGGGAAGCCTGCTACCAGTATGCGCAAGCTCATGGAGCGGATTGACAAGTATAAAAGGGTTGAGGAGGACTAACAACAAGGCAAAGGGAAGGGTAAGGCTATCCCTCAGGAGAGGGGGGATTTCAGGTCGGACCGATACAACCATAACAGACCCCAGAGGAATTTTGCTGGGCAGTCTGGGTCTACGGCTCCTCAGGCGGTTAACGTGGTGTTCTAAGAGTCAGTACATTAAGTCTTGAAGAAAATTAAGGGTGAGCCATACTTCAGATGGCCAAACAAGATGGTAGGAGACCCCACCAAGCGCAACCAGAGCCTTCATTGCCAATACCACCAGGAACGAGGACATACGACCAAGGACTGCAGGAATCTGTGGAGTCATCTAGAGCAATTGGTCAGAGATGAAAGGTTGCAACAATTTTTATATCGGCCCGACGGGCAAAGAGACCAAGCAGAGTCAAGGGCTCGGGAGAATGCCTCTTCCAGGCCCCCTTTAGGTACGATTAATGTCATCTTCGCCGCTCTAGGGAGAACTGGCTCGCAGCTCTCCAAGGTGATGTCCGTAACTCAGCTACCCACCGAGGACTCTAGTCGAATGCCGAAGAGGGCCAGAACAGAGGCCCAACCAGCATTGAGCTTCTCAGATGAAGACAAGGCGGGAATCATACAGCCACATGACGATGTGTTAATGATCACCTTTAGGATAGGAGGGTATGACGTGAAGATGGTGATGGTGGACCAAGGCAGTGATGCAGAGATCATGTACCCTGACTTATACAAGGGGCTGAACCTGAGGTCCGAGGATTTAACCGCCTATGATTCACCTTTGGTGAGTTTTGATGGAAAAGTTGTCATTCCAAAGGGTCAGATTAGACTACCCATGCAGGCAGGCATAAAAGTGGTAGAGGTGAATTTCATTATGGTGGATGTCTATTCTCCCTACACGGCCATCGTGGCAAGACCCTGGCTTCATGCCCTGGGAGCCGTTTCCTCCACTCTGCATCAAAAGGTGAAATATCCGTCTGGGAACCGGATTGAGGAAATAGTGGGGAGCCAGTTAGTGGTGAGGCAGTACTTGATCGCCGCGATAAGGCATCAGCCAGAAGAGGAGCCCTCGGACTCTGTAAACAGGGGCTTGTAGCAATCAAAAGGCCCGACATTACCCTCGGATGGGACAACTGAAGAGACAAAGTACGAGGATTTAGAGGAGATTGTTGTCGGTGACGACCTAGAGAAGTTCTTTCATGTCGGAGCCCGGCTACCCCCTCAAAAGAAGGAAGAGTTGGTAGGGTTCCTTAGGAGGAACATAGACGTGTTTGCGTGGAGTGCTTACGAAGCACCTAGGATAGATCCAAGCTTCATATGTCATCATTTGAACGTCAATCCATCGGTTATCCCCAAAAGGCAACCACCTCGGTGCTTTTCTAAAGATCATTCTGATGCTGTCAGAGAAGAAGTGGCGAAACTTAAGCAGACTGGGGCTATTAAGGAGGTGTTCTACCTTGAATGGTTGGCCAATACTGTTGTGGTAAAGAAGAAAAGCGGGAAGTGGTGAGTATATGTAGACTTCACCAACTTGAACAAGGCCTGCCCAAAGGACCCTTTCCCCATGCCTTGGATTAATCAGTTAGTCAACACGACAGTTAGTCATTCTCGGATGAGCTTCCTAGATGCCTTCCAAGGGTACCATCAGATACCTTTAGCTTTGGATGATCAGGAGAAGACAGCCTTTGTCACCCCCACTAGGAACTACCATTACAAAGTGATGTCTTTCGGTTTGAAGAATGCGGGGGCCACTTATCAGAGAATGATGACCAGGATGTTCGAGCCTCAGTTGGGAAAAAGTATTGAGATCTATATAGACGACATGGTAGTTAAGAGTAAAGCGGAGTCCGGGCACATTCACGACCTCAGGAATATCTTCGAGATCTTGAGGAGGCACAAGCTGCGACTCAATGTTTCGAAATGCTCTTTTGGTGTCGGATTAGGAAAGTTCTTGGGGTATATGGTCACTCACCGTGGAATTGAAGTCAATCCTGACCAACTTAGGGCAATTAACAATTTACAACCACCTCGGAATCCCAAAGAGGTCCAGAAGTTGACGGGAATGACTGCTGCCTTAAACCGATTCATCTCTCGGTCAGCAGACAGGTGTAGACCCTTCTTCCAGTTGTTGAACAAGTGGAAGGGATTTAAATGGACCGAGGAATGCGTCCTGGGCTTCTAACAATTGAAGGAATACCTTTCTCGGCCACCTATTATGTCAAGGCCCGAGGTGGACGAAGTCTTGTTTGATGGTGGGGTGCAGAGACCAATTTACTATGTGAGAAAGTCACTACATGAGGCCGAGGTCCGCTACCTGCCACTGGAGAAGGGCATCTTGGCGGTGGTGCATGCTACACGCAAGTTACCCCACTACTTCCAATCACACACAATGGTTGTCCTCACCCAACTTCCACTTCGAGCATTACTTCGGAGTGCTGATTTCATGGGGAGGATAGCCAAATGGGGTACAATGCTAGGGGCTTTTGACATCAAGTATATGCCTCGCACCTCTATCAAGGGCTAGGTACTCGCGGATTTGGTGGCCGAGTTCGCTGAATCCCCATCAGAAGAAGAAGCAGAAAGCCAGGACATGGATGAAAAATCGGTTGGCATGGTCTCCCTGCAGGAGC